>VMDO01021591.1:0-15773 GCA_007922755.1 Pedetes capensis | reverse complement strand
GATTAAAATTTAATAGATAGGATAAATAGTCTGGATACAAAGAAAAAGATAGTCTGAAAATATATTTGAGGAAATCACTCAATGTTGTTGTTAGGTGCCCTTCAGTCATGTCTGACTCATACTGACCCTCATAGGGTTTTCAATGGCTGATTGTTTCAGGATTGCCTTGGGAGTGGATTGCCACATCCTTCTCCCATTTTTGTGGTACTGGAAATCGAATCTGAGATCTCAGAGACGGTAGAGCAGTGCTCTGTCAACTGAGCTAAATCCAGCCCCCACTCAATGTTAGGACAGAAAAATGTGGAGACGGAAATATAAAAATGAAATTAAGAGATACAGAAGAAAAAAATTTCTAAAATAAGTGTAATAGGAATGTAGAAAATAGAAAATAAAGAGACTTGGGAGAATATCATATTTGAATATAGCAAGGCTCGTAATTTTCCAAAAATGAACAAATACTCTCAAATTGCCCCAAGAATATCTAATCATTTAATTTTTGTGCCTAACACCTGTGATGTAAGAATTATATATTTGAATTCTTGCTTCCTTGTATAAAGTTTCTGAAACCCTGGTAATTTATTGAGTTATAGGGATGAGAAGAGCATCTTTTGTTAAGTATAATAAGCCTTTTTTCTATCTTATTTGAGTTTATGTTAATGAGGTGACTTGTGGGTAGTCCAAGGGATACCCTAGATAGCTTTGAGATAGGGCCTAGTTTCCAGAGGAACCAATCATGTTCTAGAAATTGGAACCTTCAGCTCCATCTCCTGGCCTCCATAAAAGAGTTCAAGACTGTATTCCAGCCAGGCACTATGAAGCACACCTGTAATCCCAGTGATTCAGGAGGCTGAGGGAGGAGGATTGAGTTCAAAGCCACAGGCAGCCTGTGCAACTTAATGAGACCCAGTCTCAGAATAAAAAAAAAAGAAAAAAAGAAGCTGGGGATGCAGCTCAGTGGTAGAGCACTTGCGTAGAATGGGGTAGGCTCTGGGCTCAATCCCTGAGTACTATGAAAGAAAAAAAGAAAAGAAAAGAAAAGAAGGAATGAAGAAAGAAAGAAAGAAAAGAAAGAAAAGAGAGTTGGTTCCTTCACCAATGATTTAATCAACCATGCCTATATAGGTCCTCCATAAAACCCCTACACAACAGAGTTCACAGAGTTTTGACTTGGTGAATTTGTCCGTAGTTTGGCAGGATGATGCATCCCCAGTTCCATGAGAGGAGAAGCTCCTGCACTTAAGAGTTGTCCAGACATTGCCCTCTGCATTTCTTCATCTGGCCATTCATTTGTACGACTAATAATGTCCTTTATTTGTTGTTGTTTTTGTTGTTGTTGTTAGGTACCTTAGAGTTGGATTCAACTCAAAATGGCTCTAAGCAAAGCAGAATGAAATACTACCTGACACTGTGCCATGCACATGATCTTTTTATGTTTGAGCCCATTGTCCTTTATAATAAACTGGTAATAGTAAGTAAAGTGTTTCCCTGAGTTCTGTGCACAATTATAATAAATTATCAAAGCTAAGAAAGCAATTGTAGGAACTCTGGATTTTATCTAAGTTAAGCAGAAGTGTGCATAACCTGGGGATCAGATTGTTGTGATTGTCATCTGAAGTGGGGTTAGTTTTGTGGAACTGAGGCCCTAATAAGTAGAGACTGTGCTGACTCTGGATAGTGACAGAATTGAATTAAATTTTAGAACACCTTGCTGGTGTCTGCAGGGAAGTGGAAAAAAATTGTTTGATGTGGAAAACCTGTGCACTTGTTGGCAGAAATGGATCCTGAGGATCAAAAGTGTTTCCATTTAACAGCTTTCAATAGTTTGTTGTTGTTGTTGTTGTTGTTGTTGTTAGGTGCTGTCGAGTTGGTATCCGACTCATATCGACCCTGTATACAACAGGGGAAACACTATTGTCAGTGCTTCTCTGCTGTTCATAGGGTTTTCAATGGCAGACTGATTTTTGGAGGGGGTTGCCAGGTCCTTCTCCCAACCCTACAGCCTCTGGTGTTCCCAGGTGGTCTCCCATCCAGGTACTAACCAGGCCCGACCCTGCTTAGCTTCCGAGATCTGACGGGATGGGATGCCACAGGACTACGGCTGCAGGCTTCAATAGTTTAGCACCGCTAATAAATGTGATTAAAATTCTTTAGCAAGAGAGATGATAAGATAAGTACTGTCCTCTATTTCCTTTGACCTTTGTCATTCCCAGGCTCACTAAACATTTTATAGTTAATCTCAAACTAGTTTCTTTCTTATCTCCTTCCCATTATTCGTGATGTCTGCATTGACTAAAATTCTCTCTTCCTTCCATCCTGTCATCTCCCACTCCATTCCATCTTTCTCATCATCTGTTTGACCAGGCTTTACCTACTCTTCCTTGAATGCTGTTTTTTTTTTTTTTTTTTTTTTTGAGATCCTTTCCTGCACACTATCTATCCTTGTATTCCACAGGGCAGAGTAAGTATTCCTTTGTCCTGTTTGCCTTCACTTTAGCCAATTTGTAGTTGGAGAAGAAAAATTTCAGTTTAAAATTTAAGAGAAGGGAAGGAGAAGGAAAAATGTCTGGATATTGAGGCTTTGAGAGAAAGATTTAAATGGAGTGTGGAGAATGTCACTGGAGTGTGGGAGAGCAAGGGACTACTAAGGTATTAAATCATTTCCATAGGACATTAATATCATGTAGAATTATAGCAGGGAAGATGACCCTGATTCACTGTTCAAATCCTTGATAAAGGTGACATAGTAATCAATTAAGTAGATTCTCTGAAGAGGGTGGTATCTGTAGATGGAAGCCTCTTTTCTTTCTTTAAAGTAGTAGGGGGTTGAACCCAGGACCTTTCACAGGCTAGGCAAGTGCTATACCACTGAGCTGCACTCCCAGCTCCTTTATTATGTTTTTTGTTTTGAGACGGAGTCTTGCTAAATTGCACAGGCTGTCACTGGCCTTGAACTATTGATACTCCTGCTTCAGTCTCCCAAGTTGCTGGGATTAAGAGCACACTCCATAGTACCCAGCTTGATTTTTAAAAATGGAAGTAAAAAAGGCAATGGTGTGAACATGATCATCCTAAGTAAAGAGAGAATTGATATGTTTCCCTCCTATCAAAGCCTAAATGTTGTATTTGTGTGCTAGCAAACTGGGAAATCCTTCTCCCAGGTCAATGAGATTCTGTCAGCAGGGGACTTACCGTGTGTAAGTCAAAGTATGAAAATGCAGGAGATACTTGTGAAAAAGATGTTTGTTAGCCAGGTGATACTAATCAAATTAAAATTCTTTATTGTCTTAAAAGATATAATAGATTATATAATAAATTCGAATATCTCCCAAATTATTGGGTTGACAAGAGTTTGGTTATAGCCAATAGATTCAATGGAATCAGAGGAATCGTGAGAACCAAGGGAGAATTGCTGACAAGTTTTACTTCAGGTTATAGAAAGTGGTTTTCCAAGTTCCAGGGTCATATTCTTACTATTTATGAAACTATAAGTCAGGCCAAATCATTGTAACTTTGGACAATCCTTCCTTTGAGAGGACATTAAAACACACTTAGTCATTCCAAAGAGTAGCTTAAAATTATGACCATTTTTATTCTGTATCTGAGCAGAGAGCTGGTGAGAGATAGACACTTACATCAGGTAACTTGGAAGGAAGACATTCATAACATTCAGATAGGATCAGTTTCCATAGCGGTTGTCGGTAAACCTTCCATCCTGCTGAGTCTGAAGTAATTGTTGCTTGCCTAAGGCTTTCCTGGTCCTTTGGGTGATGGATATTGACAGGTAGGAAGAGGTTCATAAAGAATTTCCGGCTTGATTTATAGAGATCCCACACGGTGCCTGTGTGTTCCCTGTACGTTTCATGGGGTGATGTATTTCCACGGTAGAGCCTGCTTACTTTGTGTTCACAGTTGTGTCACTTTCTCCCCAAAGATCAATGCATCTGAGGCAATGAGAGAAGACAGATGATTTGCTCTGAATAGGCTGCTCATAAACAATCTCTCATAGTCAAAGCTGAACACAAATGAATGGTCCAGGAGCCTGTGAATGAGCAATGTCTGTGGGAACTTGGTTCCTCCAGGTCTGCTTTAACTCATGCCAGTGGAGAATTGAACTGGGCACCAACACAGAGAACTTTTCTATGACAAAACAATATTTTCTCTCCTTATTTAATAATATGACCTAGGTAAAACAGAGACTTTTTTTTCTAAATATTCAGTGGAAAAACCATTAGTTATCACTGAATATTTTAATAAATCTCAGATAGTAAATAGTGGGAGAAAAGACGGAGAAAACCTCTGAAACTAAGTGTACAATGTATTGTATCTTTCTGAGTCAGACCAACATTTTAGAATTAGAAGCAGGAAAATGTAACAGGAAGGAGAAAAATCAAATTAATAGTACATGCAGGATCTAGTTACTAGAAGGAACTATTTTTAAAACTATCAACAATGAAGGATAGAGCATTGGCCAAGTAAGACAAGATTATATAAATATCCTATCTCCTATAAAGTGTTCAAATGGGAAATATCAAAATTCTGATTTAATAGTTATTGAACTCTTTTTTTCCCCATACAGGGATTAAAAAGAGAAAGATGTAGTGTAGATCAGCTAGGAATTTATTCTATTTTATAAGTACATCTAAACAGTGTCATCTGATGTACCATTGTAGATACATGTCTATATTTTTTTTCCAATTACATAAGTCCCTATAGGCCTTTATTCTTTTTGATTTTTATATATCCTAAAATTATGCAGGTGTCTGGTGGTGCATGCCTATAATCCCAGCGGCTCAGGAGGCAGAGGCATGAGGATCGCAAGTTCGAGACCAGAGGCAGTCTGCGAAACTTAGGGAGACCCTGTCTCAAAAAGTGAAAAAATGGGCTGGGGGTACAGCTCAGTGGTCCAGCACTTGCAGACCATGCAAGCGCAAGGCCCTGGGTTCAACCCCCAGTACTGAAAAAAAAAATTATGTAGGCCAAAGGAGTAAGTATGAATTATGATGTCTGTTCACCTTCTTTGGTTGCAAAAGTATTGTGTCACTAGTAAACATTGTTGAACATTTATCCATTCCCTGGTGATGCCTTACTCAAAGGTGCTATTGCACAGGTTTCAGCAATTCATCCACATAAGAATTCCAGATGAGGGCACTTTGTTCATTTTCCAGTGCTGCCACTGTTTTCCAGCTGACTAGGTCACTCCACATTGTCTCAGAACTGGTTTTCTTGCATGAACTGCTTAGCTATTTTGCTGAGCCTCCATGATTATCAGAGCCTCCTCCTTCTCTGATGGTTAATGCCCCATGAGAAGTTTGAATCTTAACCTGGCAGCAGAAATTAGTCAGGATCACCTTGTCTAAATTTTCATCTTGGTTATCCTCTGGGGAAATATTTGAAGTCTCAGGTACTTCCATCTCAATAAATCCCTTTGTTCCCTGCACAGATACTCATACCTACTCCCCAAAGGACATGAATATGAATATGAAACCATGCCAAAATCACAGGGAAGAGCAGTACTCAATACTTATTGGTGTTCCCCACATGCCTCATGGTACTATAACAATAAAAATTTGAATGGTACTACACTGATAAAAATTAATTCTAAGTGACTTTTCTGTGTCTTCTTGAAGTTCTAGAAGTAGCTGATATATTTTCTTTCTTTATTCACTTATGTAGCATTGGAGTGAAGGATAATTTATTAAGATATTAATTTTATTTGTTCTTACTGCTTTGTTTCCTCATCTCAAGACAGTATCCTATCCCTTTCATGGTCTTTCTTTCCTATTGGATTTATTTGGCTGCTTACTGATTGTGCATTTGAATGTCCTAGATAGATGAAAGGATAAGGGTGAGTATTAGATTTTAGGGCTAGACATGAATAAAAGTGAAATATTTAAAAAAATTACTGACTAAGAATAGGATTGAGAATAATAGAAGTGATGGATTTCTGGGGTTGGAAATCAATTTGGCATAGAGACGTAGGCCCCATTTACATGCAGGTTCTTAGCTGGGGAATTTCTCAACAGGTTGGAAACATGGAATACTAACAATTCCAGAACTGCATGTGTGGGCCCGAGCTCAGCCGGGAAACTCTGGTGTTACTACCTTCCAGGAGAAACCCAGCTTAGACAAGGAGAATGTCAGCAGAGATAAGTAGAGTCTGAAATCCTCAAATGAATTTGAGTTCAAGATCCTCATTTTCAGTCCTGAGAAATCCTCAGTAATGATTGAAAATGAATATCCCAGTATCCTGGCTTAAATGTGGATTTGCCCTGAATTGTATTGTTAGGTGCCATCAAGTCTGGCCTAACTCATAGAAACTCTATGTACAAGAGAGTGAACCACTTCCTGATTCTGTGCCAGGCACCTGCTTTCTTTTATGTCTAAGCCCATGTTGTATACACTGTGTCAATCCATCTGGGTAAGGGTCTTCCTTTTTTTTTTTTTTTCTGACCGGCCACTGTCCCCAAATACATGACCTGACAACATGTCCAAAATACATAAGACACAGTCTAGCCACACTAACTTCCAAGGAGCACTCTGGTTGTACTTTTTTTTAGGACAGATTTATTGGCTCATTTTGCAGTCCATGGTATATTCAATAGTCACCTCCAGCACCATAATGCAAAAGCATCAATTTCTTTTCCTCTCTCATTTATTCAATACTAGCATTCACAACCATATCAGGCAACTGAAAATACCATGGTATGAGTCAGGCACACCTTTGCCTTCAGTGTGACATCTTTACTTTTCATCACTTTAAAGAGGTCTTTTGCATCAACTTTTCCCAGTGCAATTCGTCTTTTGATGTTTTGACTGCTGCTTTCCTGGCTGTTGATTGTAGAACAAAGTAAAGCAAAATCTTGAACAACCTCAATCTTTTCTCCATTTATCATAAAGTTGTGTACTGACCCAGTTGCAAATATTTTTGTTTTGTTGCTGTTGAGGTGCAATCCATCCTGAAGGGTGTGTTCTTGGATCTTCATCAGTAAATTTTCAAATCCTCTTTACTTTCAGCAAGCAGAGTTGTGTCATCTCTATAGTACAGGTTGTTAGTAGATTAAATGTCCTTAAAAATAATTGATGGATTTTTTTGGATGCAGGTACTATGCAGTTAAAATCGTATTTGTTACTAAGTGAGGATAAATTTTTGCTAGGGCAGCTTTAAAAAGATGGTAGTTTAGGTCTACCTTGATGGATGAGTAGACTTTTATGAAGTAGAGGAGAGTGTACAGAGGTTTCTAAGAAGAGGAATTGTTCTAAAGAAGGATGTAGAGACATGACATGTTGAAGCATTTTAAAAAATAGTAATTGATCCAGAGCAGCCCCATAGTTTGCAAAGTTTGAAGGCACTAACTTTGCAAAAGATAGTAAGTGGAGACACTAGGGGGTAGGTGGATCATCCTTGTGCGAACCTTAGAATGCCTTTGTGTAAGCAAAATTGGGCTTTAAAGTGATTGAGTCCTAAGTTACATACATACATTCATTACTTATTCATTTATATAAAATCTTTTGAATGCTGACTTTATGACATGCACTATTCTGGGTACCTGGAATTTGATAGTAAATGACAGTAGCAATGGTTCTCACCAACATTGTGAAGAGGAAGGAAAGGCCACAAAAATAATCACATCATATAACGTTGGATCCCCATGTATCTGTCAGCTTGTTATGCTGTGGAGGCTTGCATGTTGTGATGCTGAAAACTATGCCATAAGCATCTCAGATACCAGCAAGGCCACTCATGATGGACAGATTTCAGCTGAGCTTCCAGACTAAGACAGACTAGGGAGAAGTACCTGGCAGCCTACTCCCAGAAAAATTTGTTGCTGTTATGTGCCCTTGAGTCAGGTCAGACTCATAGCAACTCTATGTACAATAGATCAAAACACTACTCGACACTGTGCTGTGTTTGGCACTGCTGTCAGTGCTTCTCTGCTACTTATAGGGTTTTCAATGGCTGATTGCTTGAAACAATTAGCTATCCAGAACCCTATGAATAATAGTGAGGCACTGTCAAATATTGGGTAGTGTTTCTTTTTATTGTACATAGGGTTGCTATTAGTCAGACCTGACTCGACAGCGATTAATAACCACAATGTTCTGTATGATAAGTGCTAGTAGCCAAAATAAAGAGGGACAAGCACACAAGGAGTACTGAAGGGTATTTGATTAGAGATGAGGGCTAAATGAAGGCTCTCTGGAGAGAAATGAGAGAGAAAACCACAGGGATATTTGGTGTAAGAGCAGTTTAGCAGAGGGAGTAGCAAGTGCAAACAAGTTAAGGAGTAGGTGATAGGGGATAATGTGAGGGTGGAAGCAAAGAGGTTAATAAAGCAGAGCTAGGAGAGCATGGAAGAACAACAGAGTTCTGTTTCAAGTGTGCTGGAAAGTACTGTTGGGCTTTGAGTAAGGCTGTACCCTTAGGAACTTTATGCCTTTAAAAATGACCCCCATGTACTATGAAGAGAACGTACTGTAGAGAGAGGAAGAGTGGAAGCTGGGACACTGGTTGGGATGCCACTGCAGTAGTCTAGGCCAATGAGGAGGGAGCAGTGCAGAAAAAGGGGTAGAAACAAGGCACAGAGGCAGGTCTGGGACTGAAAAGTAAAGAGCCTTTTTAGTTAAAACTGCCAAGCAGAGTTTATTCTGTAATCCACCTCCAAAGGCAGCAGGGATCCAACTGGCCCAAGAGAATGGTAAATTAATCTGCTGCTGTTGGCTTTTTACCATCAGTATTTTCACTCAACATTCATCCCTGTAGCCTGAGGAGTCCCACCTGGGGATGTGGAAACCATGACAGACTACTGGAGAATGCACGCTTCCTGTCACAAAGAAAACTGAAGCAACATCCTATTTTCTCACTCACCAAGTTGGTCAGAGGTTTACTCCATGTGCAGGTGCAGCAAATGCACAGCAATGTCTTTTCGCCAAGGTTGTCCTAAATGTAGTCCTTGAATACTCATTTTGTGATGCAAAGAACTGAAAAGGGGATGGAAATGATGCTTAATTGACAAAAAACAATAAAATGGGGTTATTGTATTTTGTGCTGTGTCTGTTGAACTTATCCTGCTCCCATTTCCATTGGTTTGAAAGTCTTTTTTTGTTGTTTATAAAATGTATTTAAATATTTCCATAAATGAGCCTTTTATCACTCATAGGTTTTACAAATAGCTTTCACTGCTCTGAGGTTTGCCTTTTCTTTCATAATGATTTCTTGATGAACAGAAATTCTTAGTTTTAATGTAATGCATTTTTACCAATTCTTTCAATTGTTGTTGGTATTCAGTATATGCTCTTCTCTGCCATTTGTCCAACTTTTTATTTTCAACTTCTTAGAAAATTTCATTTTAAGTATGTTTCTTATAAATAGTATCATATTCTATTTTCCTTTTCCTTCCCAAACTGTTTGGTGTTTTTATGCTGTTTTACATCTACTATTATGCTTACCCCACTACAAAATGCCATCTTAAATTGTCAAGTTCTAAAATAAATAGTAGCTGGGTGCCATGACACATGCCTATAATTCCAGCAACATGGGAGATAGAAGCAGGATGGTCAGATGTTTAAGGAAAGATGCAATATGTACAAGTTAGCAAGATCTTGTCTCAAAATAAAAACTAAAAAAGGGGGTTGATGTGTGGTTCAGTGGTACAGCACTTGCCTGGCATTCATGAAGTCCTGCATTCAAACCCTTAATACTTTCACCTCTTCCTTAAGTGCACAAAAATTCTAAAATATTTTTCTATCATTTACCCCCCTGTTCAACTGAAGTAAGTGTCATATATTGTACTTCTCCACAAATTTTATTTATTTATTTCATTTTTTGCAAGAGAAGTTTTTTGGTAATTATTTAGTGTACAGCTTAATATATTTTGTTAACACATTCCACCACATGCATATTGCCAGCAGACATATCACTGTGACATCCGATTCTGTCAGATCTCAGAAGCTAAGCAGGGTTGAGCCTGGTTAATACTTGGATGGGAGACCGCCTGGGAACACCAGGTGCTGTATGCTTGGGAGAAGGACCAGATAGCCCATTCCTAAAAAAGAATCTGCTATTGAAAATCCTAGCAGAGAAGCACTGACAATAGTGTTTTACCTGTTGTACGTAGGGTCACTATGAGTCAGACACCAACTTGATGGCACTTAACAACAACATACAGGCATGTCATTGTTCATTGCTCATGTTCACCTCTTCCATTACGTTGTCATGCCATCCCTTCCCCACTTCCTCTTCCTCCCCACCAATGGTCCCCTTTGTACTTGCATGTCTTGTATGTGTGCATATATAGCGTGTGTGTGTGTGTGTGTGTGTGTGTGTGTGTGTGTGTGTGTGTGTAGGGGGAAATTGGAAAGAAATTGGCAAAAACCCCAAAACTAGGAAAATGGCTTTTGAAGATCTGGTTTGTAAATTAGAAACCTAGGGAAAGTGTAAGTAACTTGATTGGACATTTGTCTGAAATCTTTCATAAATACCCCAAACCTGATAGGACAATTGGAAAACAAAGCACTCAAAGCTGATTGGCTCAGGCTATTCCAGGTGAGCTATATAAGGAGCTCACCTGGTTTTATGCACTGCAGCAGCTCGCTCTCTCTCAACTTGACCAGCAAGACAACAACATCTCTCTCTGCTATGGACCTTCAGCAAGGAAAGGACGCTCTCTGGTTTCGACCAGCAACATGGAAGCATCTCTGCTCATGACCACTGAGACCAGGACAACTAGACGGCACTCTCAAGGAAAGACAGACAGACTATAAGCAAGCGGAGGACAGTCTCTGGTCCAAGGCCTGGAGGCAAAAGAGCCGCCACTGCCTTTGAGGCAGTATGAAAGCTGCTAACATTTGTTATAGCTGTGCACTTGTTTGGGTTTCTCTTGACCCTTATCAGGATAGGCAATAAAGAGCTGTGTTTGTCCGAACAAGGCAAAAGTACCCGAGGCTTTTTCCTTTTTCCCATCTCTGCTGGCATTCCTGACGGCCATGGGAGTCCACAGCCCTCACCCAAGGGTCCCGAGTGAGTTGTGTTTAGTATCTTTGTGCATGGAGGTGCCACCTGTCCGAACATCTGGGCCAGACCAGGAGGTACACGCTCCACGTGTGTGTGCATATATATATATATATATATATATATATATATATATCCCTTTTTATATAAGCCTGATTGTTCCTTTTCATCTATCTATATATGTAGTTTTTTATTTTTACTTTAAGTTAGATTTATCCCCTACATATGAATGAGAACATACAGCAGTTCTCTTTCTGGGCCCAGGTTCATTTGCTTAAGATGATGTTGTCCAATTCCATCCATTTTGCTGCAAATGAGGTTATTTCATCATTTTTCATTGCTGAGTAATATTCTGTTGTGTATATATACTACAATTTTTATACCCATTCTTCTGTTGTTGGACATTTTTGTTGATTACATACCCTTGCTACTGTGAAGAATGCTATCTTAAATTTGGAAATACAGGTGTCCCTGTGGTATGATGACTTAACATCCTTTGAGTATATTCCCAGCAATGATATAGCTGGGTTGTATGGCAGTTCTATTCTTAGTTTTCTAAAGTATTGCTGTATTGATTTTCAAAGTAGTTGAACTACTTTACAATCCTACCAACTGTGTAAAAGGGTTCCTTTTTCACCACATACTTGCCAGCATTTGTTACTATTTGTTTTGTTGATCTTGGCCACTTTTACTTGAGTTAGATGAAATCTCAGTGTTGTTTTTATTTGCATTTCACTAATGGCTAGGGATTTGGGAGGAGGACCTGGCAACCCACTCCCAAAAAACAATCAGCCATTGAAAACCCTATAAATAGCAGAAAAGCACAATAGTGTTTTGTCTGTTGTGCATAGGATTGATATGAGTCAGAAACTAACTCAAGGACACCTAACAACAATAACAACAAAAGGCTAGGGATATTAAGCATTTTTTCATGTGTCTCTTGGTCCTTTGAACTTCTTCCTTTCAGAACTGTCTGTATACTTCTTTTTACCACTTATGTTTTGGTTTATTTGAAGTCTTGCAATTTTCTTAAGTCCTTTGTATATTCTTGAAATCAGTCCTCTGTTTGATGTGAAGGATGCAAAGATTTTCTCCCATTTAGTGGGCTCTCCCTTAACTCTGTTAATTGTTTCCTTTACTGTACAGAAGCTTTTAAATTTCATGTGATACTCTTTGTTAATTCTTGGTGCCATTTCTTTGGCAGTTGGAGTCTTGTTAAGGAAATAGTTTCCTATGCTTATGTTTTGGAGCACGTTTCCTATCTTTTCTCCTAGTAGTTTTAATGTTTCTGGTTTTATGTTGAGATCTCTTATCCACTTCAAATTGAAAGTAATGCAAATTCAGATATATTGGTCTATTTTCAATTTTCTGCAAATGGATATCCAATTTTCCCAGTACCATTTATTGAAGAGGCTATCTTTTCTTCATTGAACATCCTTCGGCTCTTTGCCAGAAATCAAGTGGCTGTAGTTTTGTGGGTGTATCTCTGGGTCTTCAATTCTGTTCCATTGGTCTTCAAGCTGATTTTAGTGTCAGTACTAAGATGTTCTTGCCACTATAGCCCTGTAGTATGGTCTGAGGTCAGGTATAGTTATCCTGCCTGTGTTGTTTTTGCAGCTTAGGATTGTTTTGGTTATATGCAGTCTTTTGTGCTTCCTTATGAATTTTATGATTATTTTTTCTATTTTTACAAAGTCTGCCATTGGAATATTAATGGTGATTGCATTAAATCTGTAAATTGCTTTTGGTAATGTAGCCATCTTTATGATATTTATTATCCTGATCCATGAGCAAGGGAGGTCCTTCCATTTTCTAGTATCCTCTGCAATTTGCTTCTTCAGTGTTTTGAATTTTTCCTTGTAGAGATCTTTACAGTCTTTGGTTAGATTGAAACATAAATATATAATTTTTTTGAGCTATTGTAAATGGGATTGATGCCTTAATTGCCTTCTCTTCCTGTTCAGTATTGGTGTAAAGGAAGGCTACTGATTTTTGCATGTTAATTTTGTATTCTGCTGAAGGAGTTAATTAGCTTTAAGTGTTTTCTGTCTACAGCCATACCACTGTGGCATTTTATCCTGTCAGATCTTGGAAGCTAAGCAGGATTGGGCTTGGTTAGTACTTCATTGGGAGACTGCCTATGAACAACAGGTGCTGTGGGCTTGGGAGAAAGACCCATCAACCCACTCCCCCAAAATAAACTGCTATTGAAAACTCTATGAATAGCAGAGAATCAGTAACAATACTGTTTCACCTATTGTATGTACGGTCGCTATGAGTCAGATACCAACTTGATGGCACCTAAGAATAACAACAACTGTTTTCTAGAGGAAATTTTGGGATCTGTTAGGTAAGGGTCATGTCATTCCTCAATAAGAATAATTTAACATCTTCTGAGCCGGGCGCAGTGGCGCACGTCTGTAATCCTAGCGGCTCGGGAGGCGGAGACAGGAGGATTGCAAGTTCGAGACCAGCGGCAATCTGCGTAATTTAGTGAAACCCTGTCTCAAAAAGTAAAAAAAAAAAAAAAAAATGCGCTGAGGGTGCAGCTCAGTGGTCCAGTACTTGCAGAGCAGCAAACGAGAGGCCCTGGGTTCAACCCCCAGTACCACCAAAAAAAAAAAAAAAAAAAAAAAAGAATAATTTAAAATCTTCTTTGTCTATCTGTATCCCTTTGACTTCTTTCTCTGTCCTGATTGTTCTAGCTAGGACTTTGATCCCAGTATTGAATAATTGAATATGAGAGGAGAGAGTGGACATCCTTGTCTTGTACTTGATCTTAGAGAGAATAATTTAAATATTTCCCCCTTTAATATAATATTGGATGTGCATTTGTCATAGATGGCATTTATGATGTTGAGGTATTTCCCTGTTATGCCTTCTTCCTCCAGAACTTTTATCATGAAAGGATATTGCACTTTTTCATAGGCCTTCTCAGATGACCAGGTGATATTTTTCTGTGGGTCTCTCCATATGAGGAATTACATGATTGATTTTTGTATGTTGAACCAGCCTTGCATCTGTGGAATGAAACTCACTTGATCATACTGTATGAACCATAAGAAAATCAGAGAAGCACTGACAAAACTGTTTCACCTGTTGTACATAAGGTCACTATGAGCTGGATACTTGATAGCACCTAACGACAACAATCTTCAAATAGGGAGATTTCCTTTCCTATTTGTATCCCTTTTATTTCTTTCTCTTGCCTTAATGGTGTGGCTAAGAGGTTAATTACTATATTGAATAGCAGTGGAGATAGTAGACACCCTTCTCTTGTTCCTGATTTTAGAGGAAATGCTTTCAGTTTTTCCCTTTTGAGTAAGATGTTGGCTGCTGGTATTTATTATGCCTTTATTATGTTGAGGTATGTTCCATCAATTCTTAGTTTCTTCAATGCTTTTATCATGAAAGGATGTTGAACTTTGTCACAGAATATTTGTGCATCTACTGAGATCACCTTGTGCTTTGTTTCTGAGTTTATTTTTGTGCTGTGTTATGCTTATTGTCTTGTGCATGTTGAATCACCCTTGTATTCCTGGAATGAAACCAACTTGATGGTAGTATATGATTTTTTAATGTATGGTTGAAATCAATTTGCAAGTATTTTATTAATAATTTTTACCATCTATGTTCATCAGGGAAATCGATCTGTAGTTTTCCTTTTTTGTTGTATCCTTATCTGGTTTTAGAGTCAGGTAATACTGGCTTCATAGAATGATTTTGATAGTGTTCCTTCCCTTTATATTTTATGGAATATTTTCCAGACTATTGATATTAATTCATCTTTAAATAACTTGTAACTCAGAAGTAACTCCATCTGGTGCTAGGCTTTTAGTTTTAGGATGACTATTTATTACTACTTCAATCTTGCTGTTCATTATAGGTCTGCTTAAAATGTTTATATTCTCTTGATTTGATTTTGTTAAGTCTTATGTACCTGGAAGCTTATCCATCTCATGTATATTTTCCAGGTTTTTGGAATATAAGTTTTTAAAATATTTCCTTTCATTCTCTAAATTTCATTTTTTTTTTCTGTTTTAGTGTCCCACTTTTTCAGCTCTAATTTTATTAATTTGAGTCTTCTCTCTCTTTTGGTTAGTTTGGCGAAGAGCTTGGCAAACTTGTTTATCTTTTCAAAGAACAAGCTCCTTGTTTCATTAATTCTTTCTAATGTTCTTTTAGTCTCTCTTTCCTTAGTTTCTGCTCTGATCTTTATTATTTCTTTTTGTCTACTGACTTTGGGTTTTGCTAGTTCTTATTTGTCTAAGAACTTGAGGTCCATAATTATGCCATTTATTTGAGTCTTCTTGGATTTTTACTGTAGGCATAGATAGCTGTAAACTTCCCTCTCAGAACCACCTTTGCTACAACTCACAGGTTCTGCTAGTTGTGTTTTCAGTTTTATTTTTTCTAGAAATGTTTTATTCTTCTCTCTTATTTCTTCATGACTCATTGATCATTTAAGAGTATATATTTTAGTCTACATGTATTTTTATAGATACTATAATTTCTCTTGCTGTTGATTTCTAGCTTTATCCCATCATGGTCTGATAAAATAAACAAAATTACTTTGATTTTTCTGTATTTGTTAAGACTTGATTTATGACATAAAGTTTGATTCATTTTAGAGAAAGTTCCACTGGCTGCCAAGAAGAATGTTATACTATAGTTTTTTGATGGAATAGTGTATATGAGCCTATTAAGTCCATTTGGTCTATTGTGATGTTTAACTCTGAAGTTTCTTTGTAGCTTTTTGACTGGA
>VMDO01021590.1:0-35113 GCA_007922755.1 Pedetes capensis | reverse complement strand
TTTTTTGCGGTGCTGGGGATTGAACCCATGGCCTCATGCTTGTATGCTCTGTAAGTGCTGGACCACTGAGCTGCACCCCCAGCCCATTTTTTTTCCCTTTTTTTAAACCCCCCCCCCTTTTTTTTTCTTGAGACAGGGTCTCGTTAAGTTACGCAGACTGCCCCTGGTCTTGAACTTGCGATCCTCCTGCCTCTGCCTCCCAAGCCGCTAGGATTATAGGCATGCGCCACCGTGCCCGGCTCTTTTTCTTTTAAGAAACAGGGTCTTAGCTGGGTGCAGTGGTACACACCTATAATCCCAACGACTCAGGAGGCGGAGGCAGGAGGATCGCAAGTTCAAGGTCAGAGGTAGTCTGTGTAATTTAGCAAGATCTTGTCTCAAAAAAGTAATAAAAGTGGTGAGGGTGCAGCTCAGTGGTACAGTACTTGCAAAGCATGTAAGCATGTGAGGCCCTGGGTTCAACTCCCAGTACTGAAAAAAAAAAAAAAAAAAGAAAAAAGAAAAAAGAAAAAAAGAAAAGAAAAGAAAGAAAGAAAGAAAAAGAAAAAGAAGCAGGGTCTTGCTATGTTGGTGAGTCTAGCCTTGAATTTCTGGACTCAAGCAATCCTCTTGCCTTAGCCTCCAGACTGCTGAGATTATAGATTCACCACTCGCCTGACCTCATTCCAATTTATAGAAAAGCCATGTATGGGTCATATGGGTACATCCTGTATTCCAGATTTGACCACCAGTTTTTGAGTATATGTGTTACTGGAGATTGAACCCAGGACCTAGCACATGCTAGACAAGGGTGCTACCACTGAACTACACCACCAGACCAAGCAGGGTGCACCCCAACTCTCTAACCTCTAGCACTCACTCATTTCTAAAATTTTGTAATTTGCAAAGTGTTATAGTGTTATACAGTAGGAACCATACACTGTATAACACTCTGTGTGTGTGTGTGTGTGTGTGTGTGTGTGTGTGTGTGTGTGTGTGTGTGTGTTGCTCTACCATTGAGCTATATTCCCAGCTCCAAATATACAATTTTGGGGGATTATTCTTTCCCTCAAAATAAATCCATGGAGATTCACACAAATTGTTGCATGTATCAATAATTAATTCCTTCTTACGACTATATAGTATTCCATGGTGTAGATGTACCACAATTCGTTTAACAAAGTCCTTGTTGAGTCACATTTTGGCTGATCCCAGTCTTTGGTACCACCTCCTATTTCTATATATTGGAACATAGTGATGGCCATTTATTTTTACACCATCTATGGCTGCTTTCCAGAGTTGAATGGCTTACCCACAAACCATATTGCTCACAGCCTAAAATTTTTACTATCCAACCATTTACAGAAACAGTTTGCCAAACCCATATTTTAATCTATGTAATTGTTACATCACCCTTATGTGATTGTTATGTTTGGCGTCCTCATCCTCACTTTGCAAAGGAAGAAACTAAGACACAAAGAAATTGAGTAATTTGCTCCAAGTGACGCAGCTCAGCTTTGTTTTTGTGGCTGTGGCTGTTGCTATTCTTGTTGTTGTTTTGTGGTACTAGGGACTGAACCCAGGGCCTTGTGCATGCTAGGCAAGTGTTCCACCGCTAGGCTATACTCCCAGCCCCCTTTTTATTTTTTATCTTGAGACAAGTTCTCGCAAAATTACGGAGGCTGCCTCTGGCTTCAAACCTGTGATCCTTCTGCCTCTACTTGCAGAGTCTCTGGGATTACAGGTGTGCACCATCACTTCCATCATGAACTATCTTTTAACCCCAGCAACCTGGCTCTAGAGGCTGCCTCTTAACAAGTCCTGTTCCTCCAAAGGGATTCCTGCTCAAGTAACTCAAGATAGAGGGATTCAAGGTGGGCACTAGAGAGAGTCAGCAGCTGAGCACAGGGTAAGGGGATAATAGGATTTAACCTGGATTCATTAGTTGCTTAGGAGTATAATACTTGGAACTGAGCTAAAACCTCTCATGGATTTGAATTTAGGGGCTGGGTTTAGCTCAGTTGGTAGAGTGTTGCTCTGCACTCTCTGAGGCCCTGGGTTCAATCCCCAGCACTGCAAAAATGGGAGAAAGACATGGCAGCCCACTCCTAAAAAGCAATCCCGAAATAATCAGCCATTGAAAACCCTATAAGGGTTGCTATCAGTTGGACCTGATGCCAAGGAACCTAACAACAACAATTTGAATCTAACAGTTTAACATAAAGTTTGTTAAATGCTTCCAGGACTTAACTAAGGTTCAGGACCCAGAGCCTGGTTCTCTGATTTCTATAGCCACTTTTTTTTTGAGACAGTTGTTGTTAGGTACCGTCGAGTCTGTATCCGACTCATAGCGACCCTCATAGGGTTTTCAATGGCTGACTGTTTTGGGATTGCCTTGGGAGTGGATTGCCAGGTCCTTCTCCCATTTTTGCAGTGCAGGGAATTGAACTCGGGACCTCAGAGACTGCAGCGCAGCGCTTTACCAACTGAGCTAAATCCCAGCCCTTTTGAGACAGAGGGTCTTGCAAATGTAGCCCAGGCTGGCTTGAAACTTTCTGTTTTACAGCTGGAAATTTAGCACAGTCATTGTTGTCTTTTGTTTATCTCCCAGGGTTCTCAGATAAGCAGGGACCTGTTCCTAGAACAACTTCACTTGACCAGAGGAGGCTAAATGGTGGCTTAAAAATGTTTGAGTCTCTGTTTAGAATGGCCATCTGTTCTGACTTTCCTGGGTTGAGCGGATTTCTGGATGCAAGGTTTGTGGTGCTAATACCAACAGAGTCCTAGGCAAAGGAGGCTGAACAAGCCACCCTAGTCTCTACCTAGATTTGATGAAAGAGGGTGGGTTTCAAAACACAAAGATTTAAGAAGCAGCATGTTGAGGATGATGAGTTCAAAGCCAGCCTAACCTACATAATGAGACCCTGTTTCAAAAAAACAAGGCTGGAACTGGGCATGGTGGCACACGCCTGTAACCCTGAGGCAGGACAGAAAAACAGGAAAATGAAGGGGGTATGGGAAGGGAAAAGAGCCTGACCCTGGGATCTGGTTTAAGTCTCACTGGCTGAGAGTCAAGAATTTTGACACCACTACCAAGAAAACTGCTGCATGGAGAGGTTTTGAGAGAGATTTCAAACATAAATGTTCAAATAGCAATAAACCATGCTTCAGGTAAAAAATGTATGTGACCTTTGAATTTAAACTTAATTTCTCCTCTGTAATCCTGTGCCTCTTTGAGAATCGCACAAACAGGGTGACTGTGCGATTTTTGCAGTCAGCATCTGCCTAGGCAACTTCCTTGTGACTCTTCTCTTATCTCTAAAGCTATGCTGGGCGCCTTCTGGACCACCCTCCAGGCTCATTTCACTAAAGAGAAGTTCCTTAGATAGAAGGCATACCAAAGCATTTCTGCTTAATCTTTTAAACCTTTGAAACAATGGGACTTCTTCTTTCCATGCCTTTTGACCTCTGTTTCTATTTTAGTAGCACTTCCCTCTCATCCCTAAACCTAAACAATGTACCTTGTAAAGCCACCTTACAATTTCACTTACAAAAGAGGAAATCCTTTAAGATAGAAAGAGTAAGTAAACCAGCTCATTGTTTTCTGTACTTTGGCCACAAAGTAGCTTAACAGTAACACACACACACACACACACACACACACACACACACACACACACACACTCTCTCTCTCTCTCTCTCTCTCTCTCTCTCTCTCTCTCTCTCTCAAAGGCTCTTCTCTCTCTCGAGAAGCCCACCTCCATGTCTTGGACATGTACTATGATTCTTTTCTTAAGCATCTCTGTTTTTCTCCCCCAAGTTGCCCATGCATATATCTAAAGTGTGGACTATCTCTTATCTGTAATAAATGAACTCACTAACTTGGTTTCACTCTGACTCATCCTGAAATTCTTTTCTAGGATGGAGCCAAGGACCTGGCCCCACCTGAGTTGAGGTCTCTGAGTTGGGAACTCCTCTGTGGACAGGCAGCAGGGCGAGGCTGCATCCCCGCCTCTGCCACCGACAATCCCAGCATTTGGGAGGCTGAGGCAGGAAGACTGTGAGTTCCAGACCAGCTTGGGCTACACAGAGAGCTAGCCTGTCTCAAAAAATCAAAGTAATAACAAAACAAAACAAAACACCAAACAACAACAACAACAAACAAACAAACAAACAAAAAACCAGGATGGGGAAAAATTAGTGTTAGAGTGCTTGTCTAGTAAGCACAAGGGCTTGAGTTCAGTCCCAGCACTGGGGTGGCAAGGGGGAGGCAGCATTTTGGTGCTTCCGGGTTGTTCTTTCCCAGATAATTTGGAGCTCCATGCAAACAGAGCAGCTCTTCTCTTGGAATTACCCAGCCTATATGTTCTAGGAACAAGGTTCCTCTCTAAGCTGCTCAAAGATGGTTGTCTGCTCTGGAAATCTGTTGGCATTGTCAAAAGACAAAATTACAATCATTTAGTTTCAAGATGGGCTAGGATTTAGCTCAGTTGGTAGAGTGCTGTGCTGCAGTCTCTGAGGTCCCGAGTTCAATTCCCAGCACCGCAAAAATGGGAAAAGGACCTGGCAATCCACTCCCAAGGCAATCCTGAAACAGTCAGCCATTGAAAACCCTATGAGGGTCGCTATGAGTCGGATACCGACTCGACGCACAACAACAAGTTTCAAGATGTTTTGTTGTTTTTACGGCCTGTGGGGGTTGAATCCAGGGCCTTGCACATATTTAGCAGGTGCTCTACCACTGGAATGCCCCTCCAGTCCATGTTTAATTTTTTTTCTTTCAGACAGGGTCTTGCTAAGTTACTCAGGCTGCCTCTGGCCTTAAACTTGTGATCTTCCTGCCTTAGCCTCCTAAATTGCTGGGATTCCAGACACGAATCACCATGCCCAGCTGGTTCAAAGATTTTAGTTGGTTTTATTTCCTATTCTAGAATAGGTAGGGCTGGGATTTAGCTCAGTTGGTAGAGTGCTGCGCTGCAGTCTCTGAGGTCCCGAGTTCAATTCCCAGCACCGCAAAAATGGGAGAAGGGCCTGGCAATCCACTCCCAAGGCAATCCCAAAACAGACAGCCATTGAAAACCCTATGAGGGTCACTATGAGTCAGATACCGACTCGACGGCACCTAACAACAACAAGAATAGGTAAGCACTTCATTCTATAAAATAGAATAAAGGTTCTGATGAGTTGCGCCTCAAACTTGGGATCCTCCTGCCTCACCCTCCTAGTGTCTGTTTAATAGACAGAGAAAGGCTGAAGAAAGAAATGATGGACAAGAAGCCAGTTGATCATTTCAAAGTTACTTTTCCTTGTGAGATAGGTACTGGGAGACAAAACATGATGTGAACTGATAGTTCACATCAGGTTTTGTAGCTTTCTTTTTCTGTGGAAGAATAAAGACAGAGGGACCTTCGTTATCACACCCATTGAAACTGGCCTGTTTGGATAATTGGGCTCTTAGGGTTCTTTCCTGATTTCTCAGAGGGTCAGATAAACAGCTTAGTTTTAGCTTGGTGGTTGGAACATTTGCAAGAGTGACTCCATTTTTATGTTTAGCCTGGTCTGTTGGGACCGACTGCGGGAGCTTAGTCTGCAACAACGCCCTCTGGTAATTTTTATTTAACAGTATGAAAATTTTGAAATATACATCTAGTACTCAATTTTCCCCCGGTCACCCCAATAGAGTTCTGTATAATTGTGTGTGTGTGGTGGTGGTAGTGGTGTTAGGTGCTGTCAAGTCAGGTCCAACTCATAGTGACCCTATATAGGGTTTTCGATGGCTGATTGTTTAGGAATTGCTTTGGGAATTGATTGCCATGTCCTTCTGCTGGGGATTGAACCCATGGCATCAGAGAGTGCAGAGCAGGCACTCTACCAACTGAGCTAAACCCCAGCCTCTAATCATATTAGAAAGTGGTTTTGTTGTTGTTGTTAGGTGCCATCCAGTCAGGTATGACTCATAGCAACCCTCATAGGGTTCTCAGTGGCTGATTGTTTGGGGATTGCTTCAGGAGTGGATTGTCACATCCTTCTTCTGTTTTTTTGCAATACTGGGAATCGAACCTGGGTCCTCAGAGAGTACAGAGCAGCATTCTACTAACTGAGCTAAAACTCGGTGTGTGTGATGGAGAGGGAGTTAAGTTTAGATGCAGCCAGGCACAGTAGCACATGCCTGTAATCCCAGTGACTGCAGAGGCTGAACCAGGAGTATCTCAAATTTGAGGCCAAAGGAAGCCTGCACACCTTAGCAAGACCCTATCTGAAAATTTAAAAATAAACAAAAAATGCACTAGGGCTACAGTTCAGTGGTAGAATACTTGCAAAGTATGTGCAAGGCCCTGGGTTCAACTCCCAAGTACCGCCAAGTAAGAACAATTTAAGATGCAAAGATTGCATATTACACTTAATCACCATATTTCCTTTGTATCTCTCATATATATATATGCCTGCAGCCATAACTCTGTGGCATCTGATCCCATCAGATCTTGGAAGCTAATCAGGGCCAGGCATGGTTAGTACTTGGATGGGAGACCACCTGGGAACACCAGGTGCTGTAGGCTTGGGACAAGGACCCAGCAACCCACTCCCAAAAATCAACTGCCATTGAAAACCCTATGAACAGCAGAGAAGCACTGACAATAGTGTTTCGCCTGTTGTACATAGGGCCACTATGAGTCAGATAACGACTCGACGGCACCTAACAACCACATATACATACATACATACATATATATACATACATACATACATACATACATATATAAATTTTTTGGCCTTTCTTTGTCATGAGAATGGTTTTTTGTTTTTGTTTTTGTTTTTTCCTCAGAGTCTAGGCCAATGCTACAAAATGTTCCTTGATTTGGATTTGGCTATTTCCATAGCTTCAAGTACAGGTTGAATAGTTTTAGAAAAACACTAGAAAAGTGATCTATGTGTGTTCTTCTTGAGGAATGATTATTATTATTATTTTAAAGACAGGGTCTCACTATGTATCTCAGGCTGCCTCCAGACTTGTGGTCCTCCCACCTCATCCTCCCAAGTACTGTCAAGGAGAAATGTTTAAATTCATAACAACTGGACTGAGGATGTAGCTCAGTGGTAGAGCACTTGCCTAAATTTATAACAGTTGATGGTGCAACCTCTTCAAAGGGGAAAATACTGAAACCACTAAAAGTCAAAGGACTTTGCCCAAGGTCATATGTACTTCTTAGTGACCTCAGATTCTAATTCTGGTTTAATACTGGTGCATTTATACATTTCTTTTGTCACTTGTGTTCTTAGAAGTGAACCCTCTCCCATTGAATGCTATTTTGGGGGGCAATATTAGGGATCAAACCCCTGGCTGAGCATGTTCTACCACTGTGCTACACCTCCCATCACACATGCTGTTTTTCTGGTCAGAACTCAGGAGAAAAAAAAAAACAAAAAAACAAAAAAACAAAAAACCCCCCCACAACCTTTTTTCCTTATTACTTTTGCACACAACTCACTTCTGTCCAACAAGGCCTGAACCCCATTGTTTGCTTCAAACTTCCTTGCATCCAATCCTTCCTCTTTTTAAGATAAGGTCTGTTTTTTCCCAGGGCTCTGGGGAACCACACCTACAAGAAGCTGTTCCAGGCAAGTCTGGCATTGTTTCCCTTGCTCTGATAAGGCTTTTTGCTGAGAACACGCCCTTTGTCTCTTACCTGTCTCTATGGCATGCTGAGATTTACTGTACTTGCTTTTTTTTTTGGGTTTTTTTTTTTTTTTTTTTTACAGTACTGAGAAATTGAACCCAGGCCCTCACACATGCATTTTGCAAGCGTTCAACCACTGAGCTGTACCCCCCGCCCATTTTTCCCTTTGTATTTTGAGACAGGGTCTTGCTGAGTTATGCAAGCTGCCTCTGTCCTCAAATTTGCCATCTTCCTGCCTTTGCCTCCCCAGTTGTTGGGATTAAAGGTGTGCGCCATGGCACTGGACTGATTTACTGGACTTGTGGTTTAGTCTGACAGGGTGGCAATTTCATTTTCTTTTTTTCTCTCTTTATTTGTGTGTGTGTGTGTGTGTGTGTGTGTGTGTGTGTGTGTGTGTGTGTTTGAGATTGGGTCTTGTTACAAAGCCCAGATTGGCCTGGAACTTTCTATGTAGTACCAGCTGGCCTGGAACTCTTGATCCTCCTTCCTGTGTCCCACTACACCTGGCATCAGTGTGGCCATTTCTGTTAGTAGCTGGTTAATGATCCTTGTGTTATGCACTCTTAATAGCCATTTAGCTGGCCATCGCCAGAATTATGGTTTACACCAAAGGTTGTAAAGCTTGAATGTGCGTCAGAATCACCTGAAGGGCTTCTTAAGACACTAATCCCTGGACCTTCCAGAAAGGGCCGGGCATTTGTATTTCTAACCTGTTCCCAAATGATGCTGTTTCTTGCTGGTCTGCAGATGACAATTTGAGAATCACAGGCTTCAACATTTACATATTTATTGTAGTACTGGGAAACTGAACCCGAGGGCCTGAACCCTGAGCTGCACCCCTAACTCCTTTTAAAATTAATTTTCACCTTCAGACAGGGTCTTGTTAAGTTACATAGGCTGCCTCTGGCCTCAAACTTGTGATCCTCCTGTCTCTGCCTCCTGGGGTACAGGGATTATAGGCATGAGCCACTGTGCCCAGCTGTTCACTGGCATTTATATAATGTCAAATTTATTGCACCGAAGGTTTTGTTTGTTTATTATTGTGCTTTTGTTTTTTGTTTTGAGACAGGGTCTTGCTATGTAGACAGGCTGGCCTCAAATTTACATTGATCTTCCTGCCTCAGCCTCCTGACTGCTGGGTTTACAGGCATGCACCACCACATCAGGCTGTACTGAAGTATATTAAAGTAAATTTCAGATACTGTGACCTCAATTTTTCAGGGGCTTAATTCTCTACTTTCCTTTGTTCACCATACTTAATCTGCCTTGAAGGTTTTTCTGTTCTAGCCATCCTTTTCTCCCATGCCATACCTGTCCAACTTCACTTCCCTCTCACCTGGAGTACTATAGCTACTTCCTATCTAATGTCCTTTCCTAGTTCTGCCTCCCTACTACAATTGCCCAACTGATCTTGGAAAAATGCAAGTCAGATCATGATACTCGGCTAAAAACATACCCAGTGGCTATTGCTATTAGAGTAAATTGCAAACTTCTTTTACGACCAGTAGGAACTTGCACGCCCAGCCCCTGCCTCCTGTCTGGCATTATCACTTGCTTCTCCAGTCTTGCCCCTCACGCTCCATGTGGACTAGATGCTTCCCCATCCTGCACACAACAAGTCATCCGCACTTGCAATTGGCTGGGTTGTACTTCCTGGTTAACCCAAACTCTGTGCTTGATAAAAGGTTACCTCTTATCTAAAGAATAAAGGGTAAGTGAAGGAATGTGGTTGGGTTAAAAAAAAAAGTATGATAGGGAAATATGTATCACTTAAGAAAAAAATAGGGAGAATAGCTACCCCTTCCTTGTACATGATTAGAATCTCTCTGTAAGGACACAGAAGAATCAGCAAACCAGGCTTGCCCCCAGGGAAGGAGACAGCAGATGTGGGAGAGTGGAAGGAAGATTTTTACTCTAAGCCTTTTTGTTG
Source organism: Pedetes capensis (assembly GCA_007922755.1). Taxonomy (NCBI): domain Eukaryota; kingdom Metazoa; phylum Chordata; class Mammalia; order Rodentia; family Pedetidae; genus Pedetes; species Pedetes capensis. The sequence goes on along the minus strand of VMDO01021590.1, from coordinate 25,528 downwards.
TTGTTGTTTTGGCAGTACTTGGGGACTGAACCTAGAGCCTCACACACACTTTGCAAATGTTCTACCACTTGGCTGCACACTGCCCCCCCAACCCATTTATTATTATTATCATTATTTTATTTTTGAGTCAGGGTCTTGCTAACTTACTCAGGCTGCCTTTGGCCTCCAGTTTGAGATCCCCCTGGCTCCACCTTCTGACTTGCTGGGATTACAAAGGAGAGCCACTGAGCTCCATTTACCATAAGCCTTTTTGAATTTTGAGCCACATCAATGTATTACCTAGTCAAAGTCAATATACAAGTAAATAAGATCAAGCCTATATAACTAAATAAATAGTTATGTGGTTACTCTGTGTTGATGTTGTTGTTAGGTGCCCTCCTGACTCACAGTGACCCTATGTACAGCAGATGGAAACACTTCCCTATTCTGTGCCAGGCACAAGATCTTATTGATGTTTAAGCCCACTGCTGCAGACACTGTGTCAATCCATCTGGTTACACTGTAGCTATCATAATAAGCTATTTGTTTCTTTTGTAGCAATAATCACAATCTGTAATTATCTTGCTTTTATGTGTGTGTTAACTTTTATTTTCTGCTCTTCTCCCACCCCACCCTTAGAAACTCCCTCAGAGCAGGGAGTGTTAGGTTCCCCATTACATTACTATGGGCTAGCAAAGTGCCTGATAAGTGGTAATAAATTAATACATATACTGTGTTTGTTGAATTAATGGATCTCGTTTAATGTGGACAAGGCAGGGAGGAATGTGTGATAAATTAGGCACCTGGGGATTCGAAACTTCATACATGAGCCCCAGACCTGTGTGCTAGCTTGGAATCTCCAGGAATTCATTACTGTCTAACAAACTTTCAAGGCAACTATCTTAGCAGTGCTTGTGTTGCTTAAACATGACAGAGTAGGTGAGACAATGCTGGGATTACATTACCCACCATGGGCTTTAGCTTTCTGGCCTGTAAAATGGGCACAGGGAACTCAATTTGTGTTTGCCCATCTACAAGTTGCTCCTGTCCTATCTTTATGACTTTTGCCATATTTGTGTACTACTTATTTTGTTTACTTAATTAGCATCTTTCTTAAAATCTGTTCTACTTATTTTTAGTTACATACATTTTATTCTATTATTTATTTATTTTGGCACGAGGGAGTGATCCCAGGGCCTTGTGCATGCTAAGCTTGTACTGTACTGCTGAGCTACACCTCTAGTCCCAATAATAGCTTTTATTAAGACATAATATGCTGTGCATGGTGGCACACACCCAGAATACCAGCCGTAGTTGAGAGGTTGAGGCAGGAGGATTGCAAGTTCGAGGCCAGTCTGGGCTACATAGTGAATTTGAGGCCAGCCTGGGCTACATAGGATACTCTGTCTCACGAAAACAAAAACAAAAACAAAAGATATAACACAAGGACTATACAATCCATCCATCTGAAAGGTTCGTTTATGGATTTCAGTATATTCACAGAGTTCTGCCCCTAGCACTACAGTCAATTTTACATTTTCATTGCCCTCAAAAGAAACCTTATATGCAGGAGCAATTATTCCTCATCTTCCCTCTTTCTATCCTTCAGCAACCACTAACTTACTTTTTGACTCTATAGAGTTGCCTCTTCTGGGCATTTCATATAAATGGAATCATATACCATATGGCTTTTTATGACTAGCTTCTTTCACTTAGCATGTTTCAAGTTGCATCTATGTTTTAAAATATATTAGCCTTTCATTCTTTTTTATTGCCAAATAGTATTTATTACATGGATATATCACATTTTATTTATTCATTCATCAGTTTATGGGCATCAGAGCGATTTCCATTTTTTGCCTCTATGAAGAGTGCTGTCACACTAGGCACAGTGACTCACTCTTCTAATCCAGCCATTTGGGAGCCAGAAGCAGGAGGATCTCAAGTTCGAGATGAGAGGCAGCCTGAATAACATTTTGAGACCCTAATTAAAGAAAAAAAATAAAAAATTGGTTATGGGTGCAGCTCAGTGGTAGTGCACTTGGGAAGCATGTTTGAGGTATTGGCTTCAACCCCCCAGTACAGGAAAAAAAAATGCTGCCATGAATATTTGTGTAGAAGTTTTTGTGTGGACTTATATTTCTGGTTCCCTTGGTATATATATATATATACCTAGTAGTTGAATTGCTGGGTCATATGGTACCTCTGTATTTAATCTTTTTCTGGAGCTCCTAGATTATTTTCCAGAGCAGCTGTGTCTTACATGTTGTTGTTGTTAGGTGCCATCCAGTAGGTGTGTGACTCACAGCGACCCTATGAACAACAGGCAAAACACTGTTGTCAGTGCTTCTCTGCTATTCATAGGGTTTTAAGTGGCTGATTGTTGTGGGGGAGTGGATTGTTGGGTCCTTCTCCCAAGCCCACAGCACCTGGTGTTCCTAGGCAGTTTCTTATCCAAGGACTAAACAGGCCTGATCCTGCTTAGCTTCCCAGATCTGACACCACAGTACTGCGGCTGCAGGCCATGTCTTACATAGTATCTCCCAAGATTTCATGTCCTATGTTTGTTTGGACCGTTTGGTGGTAAGAGATGATGTCTCAATCAATCTACTTAATAACAAAGAGTGGGCTTGTGCTAAGGCTCTTCCTAGGAATTTATCCTGTGGCTTCCTCCTTCCCAAGGAGTCAGCAAAAGCTGAACAAGGAGGCCTGGCAGGAGAACACGAAGAGAAGGACAGCCTCATTTCACCTGAATCCCCCCAGGTAATTCCTGCCTTCGGATCTTTGCACCTGCTGTTCCCTCTGCCAGCAGTGCCTTTGCTTCTGATATGTGAAGGGCTCCTGATTCACTTGTTACCTCAAGTGTCACTTCGTCTCATGAGCCTTACCTGGCACACTAAAGTAGCCCCATCAGCTTCCAGTTTCTGTTGTACCACCTTGTATTTTTTCTTTTCTTTTCCTTTCTTTCCTTCTTGTATGTATGTGTGTATGTATGTATGTATGTATGTATGTATGTATTTATTTGTGGTATTTGGGGATTGAACCCAGGGCCTCACACATACTTTGCAAGTGCTCTACCACTGGGCTGCACCCCCAGCCCATTTTTTATTTTTTATCTTGCAACAGGTTCTACAATCCTCCTGTCTCCACCTCCTAAGTTGCTGGGATTACAGGTTTGAGCCATGCTTGCTTTTTGAGACAGGGTCTCCTCATGTAGCCCCAGGCTGGCATCAGACTCAAGACCTTCCTACTTCTGCCTCCTGAGTGCTGAGATTACAAGCCTGTGCTGCCAAGCCTGACTTGTATTGTTTCTTTCATAGCACTTACCACTTTCTGGGCTGGGGTTTAGCTCAGCTGGTAGAGTGGTGCCTCGTACTCTCTGAGGCCCTGGGTTTGATCCCCAGCACTGCAAAAGTGGGAGAAGGATGTGGCAGTCCACACCCAAAGCAATCCTGAAACAATCAGCCATTGAAAACCCTATGAAGGTTGCTATGAATTCCAACTCCATGGCACCTAACTACAACAAAACCATTTTCTAATATGATTTTATTTGGTTACTTGAGAATTCTGTTTCCCTTCCCAATCTCTTCACCTACTAGAATTTGAACTCTGTGAGAATAAATCTGCCTTGTTCCTCCTCCTAGCTCCTATCCTAGGATAAGTGCTTGTGAATATATTACCCATGAATATGTTACCTTACATGCTAAGAAAGGACTTGAAGGTGTGACTAAGGATTTTTTTTTTTTTTTTTTGGTGGTGCTGGGGATGGGACCCAGGGCCAGTGCAAGCATTCTTCCACTGAGCTATTCCCCTGTTGTTGTTGTTGTTGTTGTTATTGTTGTTAGGTGTCATGGAGTTGGGTCTGATTCATAGGGTTTTCAATGGCTGATTGTTTTGGGATTGCTTCAGGAGTGGATTGCCACATCCTTCTCCTATTTTTGTGGTGATGGGGATCAAACTTGAGTTCTCAGAGAGTGCAGAGCAGTGCTCTACCAACTGAGCTAAATAAACTCCAGGCCAAGCTACCTCTAGCCCCACTTAAATGATTTTTATCCAAACATACAATCATATGAAATTTCAGGGTCTCACCCCACCTGTGCTTAGCCTGCTGACTCCTAGCTCCACCTGGGTTGTAATTTTGAGTTATATAAACCCAACGCTAATTTCCTGTCCATGTATTTGCATTTCCGCCCAAGACTCTGGCTTTCTGAGACCTGAAAACACCTTTTCTGGGCAGCCTTGGTATCAGTTCACACTCACTGGCTTGATTGTCGGTAACATTTTTATTTTCTGGCATCTGGGGATTTCCCTTACTTTCTTGTGAACTCAGTTCATAAACCAAGGTCATTTGAAAGAATATCTGTCATCTTTTACCCAGAATTTCCAGATGTTTGTGTGGTGGGGCAGAATGTATCTGTTATCTACTCTGCTGCACTGTGGGAAAAGTACCACCTTCATTTTTCTGTTTGGTCTCTCTTTTTCTACCTCTGTGGGTAGCTCTGAATGCTCTGGGTTTCTTTTCCTTCCTATGAGATGCTAGTCCCTCCTATCTTGTATATCCTTTAGTCTCAGCTTCTGATCCTTTTATGAACTAGCTGATTCATCCCAAATGGAAATCAGACAAGTCAACCTGGTTCCTGTTTGGCCAGATATTTTCATGCCCAGCCATTTCATAAACCACCGGCCAGCCTGTGCATTGGCTGCCCTCAGGGTGACACTGGTATCTGACCCAATCAGTTGTAGTCTGAGCAGAAGTAGGCAATGACATGGTGCTGAAGACAGTGACTTCTGCCCTTCCTGTAGAAGGGCCTATGGGTGGGGCAGACTCTAAGACTGATATGTGCAGAAACTGATAGTTAACAGATTCTGCAAAGCAGTTAATTGATAATAGCCAGAGGGTACTTTTTCTTTTCTTCTCTTTTTTTAAGCTTTGTTTTTGACTCTTAACTTGGCTTATAGATTCACCTCTGGCATGGATATCGTTTGCTTGCCTCAACACATTGACTCCTACCCATGTTCCTACTTTATAATTACTAAATAATTGGAAACAAGTTTACCTTTTTAAATAAGCTCATTCTCATCACTTTAAAAATTCAGCTTTGTTGTTGTTGTTGTTGTTGTTGTTGTAGCAGGGTCTCCCTGTGTAGCCAGGACTGGCCTGGAAGCCATGGTCCTTGTGGTTCAAGCCTCCTGACTGCTGGGATTATAGGTTTGCCACCACACCTAGCATCCATTTCATTAAAAAATTTAAAAAGAAAAAGAAAAGAAAAAGGAATGTGAGCCAGGTGAGGTGGTACACTCCTAGAATCCCAGCGACTGGGGAGGATGAGGCAGGAGAATAGTGAGTTGGAGGCTGGAAGGTGCCTGTGCAACAGAGCTCAGTGGTAGAGAACTTGCCTAACATGTACAAAGCTGTGGGTTCAACTCCAAATCCTGCCAAACAAACAAACAAACAAACAAACAAAAACAAAAATCCTATGTAATTCTAGGGCTGGGTCAGCCAATCTTTTTGTTGTTGTTATTATTGTACTGGGGGTTGAACCCAGGGCCTTGAGCTTTCATGCTCTGCAAGTGCTGGACCACTGAGCTGCACCCCCAGCCCATTTTTTTTTTTTTTACTTTTTTGAGGCAGGGTCTCACTAAATTACACAGACTGCCTCTGGTCTTGAACTTGCGATCCTCCTGCCTCGGCCTCCCCAGCCACTGGGATTACAGGCGTGCATGCCACAGCGCCCGCCGGTCAGCCAATCTTTGAAAGCCTTGAGACTCTATAGGATGGGATGTCACACAACCAACAGAACATGATAAAACTATTCAACATGTCCCAGTACAAAGAGATCTCCAAGATACTTCAAGATAAAAACAACAAAATCAAGGGCAAAGTAGTGTGTGTAGGATACCATTATTTGTGCTACAAAAATTTTACATGTATAAATGTACATGTTTATTTGTAAATTCACATGGTGCAATGATTCACTTACAACTTTTTTTTTTTTTTTTTTTTCTTTAAGACAGGGTCTCATTGTGTAACCCAGCCTGGCCTTGAACTCTCGATCCTCTTGCCTCAGCCTCTCAAATGTCAAGTGCTAGGATTATAGGCACGTGTTGCCACACTCCAAACAAAGTACAATTTTTTTTTCTTGCAGTACTTGAGGTTGAACACAAGGCCTTGCACAGGATAGGCAAGTGTTCTACTTCTGAGCTCCACCTGCAACCCCTTTTTAAAATTTTATTTTGAGATAGGATCTCTCTAAATTGCAAAGTCTGGCCTCAGACTTTGTGATACTCCTGCCTCCAATTCCCAAGTCACTGGAACAGAGCTACAACTTATAATTTTTTGACTTACAATGGTTTGTGATATATGTTCAGTACCAACTGCATTTTTTATTTATTTGTTCTTTTTTCGGTTATAGAGGGTTGAATCCAGGGCCTTACACATACTTTGCAAGTGCTCTGCCATTGGGCTACACCTCCAGGCCACTTTTTTATTTTTTAGTTTGAGTCAAGGCCCCTCTAAATTACACAGGCTGCCCCTGGCCTCAAACTCAGGTTCCTCCTGCCTCTGCTTCCCGAGTCACTGGGATTACCGGCCATGAACCACTGTGCACAACTTGCAAGTGCATTTTTGAATTTAGAGTTTTAATATTTTCCCTGGCTAGTGATATGCTGCACAACGTTCTCTAGCCATGCTGGGCAGTGGTAAGCCCGCTGCAGCTCCCAGGTGTTCATGTGATCATGAGGATGAATAGCACATACTCTTTAGTGGACAGTGTTGCTAAGCTCTGATGTTCTATGTTGTTGCTAGGTGCCATCGAGTTGGTATCTGACTCATAGCGACCCTACATACAACAGGTGGAACACTATTGTCAGTGCTTCTGTGCTGTTCATAGCGTTTTCAATGGCGAGTTGATTTTTTGGGAGTGGGTTGCTGGGTCCTTCTCCTAAGCCTGCAGCACCTGCTGTTCCCAGGTGGTCTCCCATCCAAGTACTAACCAGGCCTGATGTTCTATAGCTTAGGTATATTCAACATGTGTTGACTTAAGACAATATTTTCAATATTTTTTTTGAGCAGTGGTGTTTATTACATCTACTTTGGCAAAAATAAATAATTCTTCACACACATTCTTGAGTAAAACATGAAAAATGAGGAGCAGAGGAAAAGTTCTCAAGAGTCACTGCACTGAGAAGGGGGCGGGCAGGGGGGGAGGAGAGTAAGGTACAAGTGAGAGGGGCCTCTGTGGCCCCAGGGGAGGGTCACTCCACAGCCTCCCCCTCAATGCAGCAAGTGAGTGGTTTGTGGATGGGAGGTCACAGCAAACCCTGTCTTTGCAGTCACGAGGGGCCCCATCTCCTCACTGGACTGTGGGTAAGAGAGACAGGGGATAGGGTATCAGCCCCAGGGTCCTGCCTCTTGGGGCAGAGCAGTCAGGAGTAGGGGCCTCAACAAGGGGGGAGGCCCGGTGGGTGCTGCGAGGATGCGGGATCTGGGGGTGCAGGACCGGCAGGACTGGGTATGTGCAGGATGTCTGGCCGGAAGGCCAGGTTGGCACAGAAGAGGCCTGGCAGCAGCTGGCGCTGGCACTCCTCCCACCTGGCCAGCGCGTCCCCCAGAGAGAGGTTTTTGCGCACCCAGTTGGGCAGCACCTCACTTTAGGTGGCACCGGACAGTGGCACCGAGGGCAGAGACTGAGCTCTGCGCAGCTTCACCTGTTCCGACAACCTGGAGGGCAGGGGGCTGCCCAGCTTCCTCTTGGCCTGCATCACCAGGTGCTGGGAGATGTGGCCCATCTGCTCCTTCATGCACCGGATGTCCTCAGGAACACTCCAGCAAGCGAATGGTGAAGGACACAGCACTCTCCAGAGGCAAAGTATAGGGCACCAGCATGGCCGGGGCTAGCCACACTGGCAGCATGTTAGAGAGCGTGGTCATCAGGTCTTTGGGCTCCATGCAGGCCTCCAGCAGGGCCTCATTGAGCCGGGTGGGCAGGTGCTCCAGGATGTGATCTTCCTCGGGCGGCTGCAAGTGGCCCTCTGCACGGGTCCTCTCCTGGGCCACCGGGGCCTGGGCTTCGGAGGCAGGCAGAGGGCAGTGCCAGCAAGGGGTTGGGCCGGTTCAGGAGGCCATTCCTCTGCAGGAAGGGCAGACCATCTCGGTAGCCCTGCTTGTACATCTCTCGAAGCACCATGGGCTGGGGTGGGAACTCGAGGGCCTAGGAGAGGAGGTAAAGATTGCGCAGGTTAAACTGGATGCTGGCGATGGTGACCCAGAGCTCATGGATGTGGCAGAGCGTACTGCAGGCAGATGTCACTCTCACGGGAGAAGGGGGACACCGTGATGGTTTTCTTAAGCTCGTAGAGAGGCAAGTTGTCTGAAATACCACAATCCACATAGCGCACCCCTTGTGGGGGGGGATTGAGGCCACAGTACACAGGAATGAAAGTGCTGCAGACATTGGCCTGGATCAGTTCATCCTTGGAGTTGAAGTGGGATATGATGACATTCTCTCCATCTGAAACACGGGTCAGGGAGATGCCCAGGCGCCCACTGGCATGCTCGTGGCTATCAGCGGGCAGAGTCTTCAGCAGGCAGCCCCAGATGGGCTTCACTAGGTAGGCCCCTGTGACCAGTGCCATGGCCGTGAGCGCCCCGGCCGAGATGCTGTAGATGTGCGTGGCGTTGGCCACCAGGAAGGGCACGTGCTGGCGGAGGCTGTAGGCCACGCCGATGTGGTAGACGCCAAGGAAGCCGCAGCCCGCAAACGAGATGTTCTACTGGGCCTCCTTGGGGAACATCGCCTCTCTGAGCACGGCTACAGCCTGCCCTGCCTCGGCGCAACTTCTGTTCCCGCCGGCAGAGGCATAACCCCATTTTAAATTGAGGAGCAATGGTACATGTCTTAAATGCACCTAAAAATTGGCAGTAGTTGAAGGTGGGCTTAATTGTGCACAGCTATAATCCCAGCACTCAGAAGGCTAAGGCAGGAGAATTGCAAGGGAGGACGATCCAGAGTTCAAGGCCAGCCTGGGTTACGTAGCAAGACCCAGTGTTGAAAAAAATAATAATAATAATAATAAAAAATAAATAAATGACAGTAGTGCTTGCCTCTGGGAGAGGAGGAGGGTAGCTGAGGTATTCACCTTGCCTTTCCTTTGTATAATTTAAAAAGAAAGGAAGGAAAGAGGAAAGAAAGAAGGCAAAGAGGAAGGATGGAAAATGTAAATAACAGCTTCCAAGTCTAGCTGGGGAGATTTTGCCAAAGACTTGAAATTTCTCAACTTGAAATTTCTCTCTCTCCAGAGGAGTAGGGGATGAATTCAACTGGTTCCTCAAAATTGCCACCTCACCAGCCATTACCTTCCCTCTGGCAGTATGTCTCATTTCCCCTGGAATTTGTACCCGCAGGTATTAGGTTCTGGGTTCTGCATACGAAACTTGGGCTGGGTTTGTAGCTCAGTGATACAATGTATGCTTAGTCTGTGTGGGGGCTAGGTTTGGTCCTCCTTGTCCTTAAGTGCTATCCAGTTGGGTCTGACTCATAGCAACCCTTGTGGGGTTTTCAATGGCTGATTGTTTCAGAATTGCCTTGTAAGTGGACTGCCACATCTTCTCCCATGTTTGTGGTGCTGGGAATCCAACCTGGGTTTTCAGAGAGTGTAAAGCAGCACTTTGCCAACTGAGCAAAACCCCAGCCCCAGGTTTGATCCTTAGTACCCCCAAAATTTATATGTAGGTTTGAGGTGATGTTATGAAGAACTGGAGGTATAACTCTGGGAGAATGCTTGCCTAGTATGCACAAAGCCCTGGCTTTAATCCCTAGCATTGAAAAATAAATATATAAAGCAAAACGTCAATGAACAGCAACAACAAAAAGTGTGAGGCCAAACATGCTTTGCCTTCCTAGCTATGTCTTCAATGAACCATAGCAACAAATGTATTTATTAACATTGTAACTCAGTATTCACACTTGTATTTCTGTATATACTTTAGAAAAAAATTTTAAGAAGCAGACTGGGCACTCTGGTACATCCCTGTAATCCCAGAGACTTGGGAGGCTGAGGCAGGAGGATTATGAGTTCGAGGCCAGAAGCAGCCTGCACAATTTAGCGAGACCTTGTTTCAAGATTTAAAAAAAATTTAAAAAGGGCTGGGGGTGCAGCTCCGTGGTAAAGCACTTGCAAAGTATGGGTAAGGCCCTGGGTTCCACCCTCTCCCCAGAACTGTAATGTTCTGGCTACTTATGTTTGGAGTACCTGGGGTTGAACCCAGGGCTCACAAACACTTTGTAAGTTCTCTACCACTGTTTTTCACTTCCAGATGCTTTTTTATTTTTCAGATTGAGTCAGGGTCTTGCTAAGTTATACAGGCTGCCTCTGGCCTCAAACCTGTGATCCTCCTGCCTCCACCTCTGGAGTTAGTTGAGTTGCTGGGACAATAGGCATGAGCCACCACACCTGGCTTTAAAAAAAAAAAAATTTTTTTTTTAAAGAAATAACAGTCACTATGTGAGATCCCCTTTGATATTTGGTAATATTCCAGTACACTTATTTTTAAATTAATTAGTTTATTTGTCAGTACAATTTTTAAAACTAAGGAGCCGGGTGTGGTGGCACACAATTGTAATCCCAGCAATTTGGGAGATGGAAGCAGGAGGATCATGAATTTGAGGCCAGAAGCAGCCTGCATAACTTAGTGAAACATTGCCTTGAAATAAAAAGTAAAAAATGGGCTGGAGGTAAAGCTCAGTGGTGTGTGCTTGCAAAGCATGTGAGGTCTTGGGTTCAACCCTCTAGTACTACCAAAAAAACAAAAAACAAACAACAACAAAAAAACAAAACAACAACAATAACAAAAACAAAACAAAAAATACTAGGGAGTGGGGAGGAAGACAATGCTATGACATTGATCTTCAAATCTGAAAGTGGATTTTGACCCACCATTTACAATACCCAACATTGCCTCATGAAGTCAATGCCTGGGTTGTCTCTGGGACCCTGACATCGCTCATTTCAAGGATGTTCTTTCACATTTGAACCAAAATCTCCAGCTGTCCCCAGCTTTAGTGATTCTTCAAGACTCTGAGCTCCTTTATCTAAAACTCTGCCATGGCTTAAGAATGTCCTTGTCCATTCTCTGGTCTGCTCTGGTCCCCTTCCTCTTATGGTGCTAGTAGATGATAAACTGAACATCACTGAGGTTTTTTATTTTATTTTATTTTATATATTTAAATTTTTGAGGCAGGATCTCACTATGTAGCCCAGCCTGGCATGGAACTCTCTATGTAGACCAGATTGGCCTCAAACTCAGTGGATCGTCCCTCCTCAGCCTCCCAAGTACTGGGATTACACATGTGTCCAGCAAGGACATCACTGAGTTTATTTAGAAAGAGTTCATTGATAAAATCTCTACTTCTAGTCTTTATATTTTGTGATTACTATACCTTTTTTCTTTCTTTTTTTTTTAATACTGTGTGTGTGTGTGTGTGTGTGTGTGTGTGTGTGTGTGTGTGTGGTATTGGGGATTGAACCCAGGGGTTCCTGCCTGCTTGCTTTGCAAGTGCTGGACGACTGAGCAGCACCCCCAGTCCATTTTTTTTACTTTCTTTTTTTTTTGAGACAGGGTCTCACTAAATTATGCAGACTGCCTGTGGTCTCTAACTTGCAATCCTCCTGCCTCCGTCTCCCGAGCCACTGGGATTACAGGCATGCACCACCGCACCTGGCTATACCTTTTTTCTTAAAAAATTTTCTTTTAAGAGAAAGGTACAAGGAAATTCATTGTCATAGAAAGAGAAAAGAGCTGGCCATGATGGCTCACATGCAATCCCAGGACTCAGAAAGCTGAGGCTGGAGGATAGTGAGTTCAAGGCCAGCCTTGGCTACATGGTGAGACCCTGTCTCAAAAAACCAAGCCTAAAACAGAAAGCAAAAAACAAAAACAAGGGCTGGGTAGTATGCTTGTGTAGTATGCTTAAGGTCCTGGGAAGAGAGAGAGAGAGAGAGAGAGAGAGAGAGAGAGAGAAAGAGAGGGAGAGAGAGAGAGAAGAAAGGGAGAGAAGGGAAAGAAAAAGAGGCTGTGAGGAAGGAGGGAAGGAAGGAAGGGAGGGAGGGAAGAGAGAGAAAGAGATAGAAAGGAAACCACCTAAATGTCTACTAAGAAATAAAGAAAGAAGCTGGGAGCTGTGGTATACACCTGAAATACCAGAGACTCAGGAGGCTGAGGTAGGAGGATCTTGAATTTGAGGCCAGAGGCAGCCTGTGTAATTTAGTGAGACTCTATCTTAAAATAAAGAAAAAGGGGCTAAGAGCTGGGCATGCTGGCTCATGCTTGTAATCTCAGCATCTCAGGAGGCAGAGACAGATTGCAGATTTTTTTTTTTTTTTTTTTTTGGTACTAGGGTTTGAACCCAGGGCTTTGTGCTTGCATGCTTTGCAAGTGCTGGACCACTGAGCTGCACCCCAAGCCCCCCCCCTTTTTTTCTAACTTTTTGAGACAGGGTCTCACTAAATTACGCAGACTTCCTCTGGTCTCAAACTTGCAATCCTCCTGTCTCTGCCTCCCAAGCCGCTAGGATTACAGACATGCACCACGGCGCCTGGCCGAGGATTGCAGAAAATTTGAGGCCAGAGGCAGCCTAGGTAATTTAGCAAAACCCTGTCTCAAGGTCAAAGATTAAAAAAAATGGGCTGGGGGTGCAGCTCAGTGGTAGAGCACTTGCCTAGCATCTACCAGGCCCTGGGTTCAACCCCCAGGGACTGGAAAAAACAGAAAGAAGAAAAGAAGAAAGAAAGGAGAAAGAAGAAAGAAAAAAAGAAAGAAAGAAAGAAAGAAAGGGAAAGGAAGAAAGAAAAAGATGAGTTACGGTATATTCATATACTAATAACAGGTGCTACAAAAAGCAAGGCATCTCTCTAGGTACCTTATCATGAGGCACTAACAGTCTTTGTGGAACAATTTCTAGGACATAATATTGAGAAAACAGACAAAGCTGAGCATTGTGGTGCACGCCAAAATCCCAGCATTAGGGAGGTTGAGGCAGGAGGATTGTGAGTTCAAGACAGCCTGGGCTGCATAGTGAGTTTGTGGCCAGCCTGGGCTACATAGCAAGACCCTGTCTCAAAAAACAAACAAAATATATATTATATAACATTTATATATATTTATATATACTTATATATTTATATTTATATTATTACATAACACACACACACACACACATAGAGAAAACATTGTGAGAAATTTGTTCTTGTTTGCATAAGAAGCCACACACATATAAGTTTGTGTAGCCATAGCCTATCTTTGGAAAGACAAGAAGATGGTGACAGTGGTATCCCTAGAAAGAGAAGGATTGGGAACAAGTAGGGCAGAGACTGCTATTTCACGGTTTACCTTTTTAAACCTTTCGAGTTTCTATCAGTCCTTTTTTGTTTTGCTAGTGCTAGAGATTGACCCAGGGACTCATGCGTGCTAGGTTAGTATCCTAACACTGAGCCACATCCCCGACTCTACCACTGCTTTTTAAATTTCCCTTTTTCTATCTGCTATAGTTTGGATCCTAAATGTCCCCTAGGGAGATCGTATGCTACAGGCTTGGTTGCCAGCCTGGGGCACTTATGGGAGGTGATGGGGCCCTTAGGAGGTGGGACTTAGTGGAAGGAAGTTAAGTCACCGCAAGAGAGTGTGCTGGGAGAGGACTTGGGGACCTCAGTCCTTCCCTCTTTTTCTTTGCTTCCTAGCTGCCATGAAGTCAGCAGTTTCCTCTGCCATATGCTTCCTCCATGATGTACTGCCTCACCACAGGCCCCAAAGCAATGGCACCATGCACTGCAAACTCTGAAACTGAGCCAAAATAAACATTTCCTTCTTTTTAGCAGTTTGTTTTGGGTTGATTTTGGTTGTTTAGACAAGGTTTCCTTATGTAGCCCAGGCTATCTTGAACTCATAGTCCTTTTCTGGTAGAACTACGGGGCTGAACTCCAACTCCCGATCCTCTTGCCTCAGACTCCTGAGTGTGAGGATTACAGGTTTGCTCCGCCACACCTGCTTAGGTTGTTTACCTCACGTGCTTTGCTACAGCAAGGAAACACTGACTAATGCAGAGTGGTGCACGCCTGTGATCCCAGGGACTCTGGAGGCGGAGGAAGGAGGATCCCAAGTTATGGGCCAGAGGCAGCCTGCAGAATTTAGCAAGGCTCTGACTCAAAAAGTAAAAACGAGGCTGGGGGTTCAGCTCAGTAGCAGAGTGCCTACAAATTACACGCAAGGCCTTGGGTTCAGGCTCTTAGGGCCCCCCCCCCCAAAAAAAAAAAAAAAAAAAAAAAAAGAAAAGAAAAAGATAAACACTGATTGTCCAATTGCATTAACTACTGTGGGCATTAAAAAAAAAATAACAGCTTTATTGAAATATGATTTACATGCCATAAAATTCACACATCCTGTCTTTTGTGTGGCCAGAACCTTATACATGCTAGACAAATGTATACCACTGAGTTAAATCCAAAGCCCTAGGTTGACCATTTCTTATAAATGGAGGCATGTAGTATGTATCTGTCTTCTTCCATGTAGCATAATGTTTTCAAGGGTCACCCATGTTATAGTCTGTATTAGGACTTCATTGCTTTTGATTGTCTAATAATATTCCTCTCCACGTGTCTGTCAATTTGCTGTACTGTGGGGGCTCGTATGTTGCTGTGATGCTACAAGGTATACCTCTGATATTACAGGTACCAGCAGGGTCATCCATGGTGGATAGGTTTCAGCTGAGCTTCCAGACTAAGACAGATTAGGAAGAAGGACAAGGGTAACCCACTCCTGAAACAATTAGCCATTGAAAACTCTATGACAAGCAGAGAAACACTGTACCTATTTCCAAGAAAGGAGATCTAACTGCATGTGGGAAATTATCAACTGAAATCATTAATATCATATGCAAGTAAAATTTTGGTAAAGATCATTCAAAAGTGACTGCAGGAGTATATAGAAAGGGAATTTCTGGAAAATCAAGCCATTTCAGAAGAGGGTGTGGAACAAAGGACGTCATTGCTAATGTCAGATGGATGTTAGCTGAAAGCACAGAATATTACAAAGATGTCTATTTATATTTTATTGATGATGCAAAGGCATTTTACTGTTGCTAACACTGCAAAGAATGGTAATATCAGAGCACTTAATTGTACTTATAAGGAATCTGGACATGGACCAAGAAGCAGTCATTCCAACAGAATAAGGAAACACTTCCTGGTTTAAAGTTAAGAAAGGTGTGCCTCAGGGTTGTATCCTTTTACCACACCTCTTCAGTCTCTATGTTGAGCAAGTAATCTGAGAAACTGACTAGAAGAAGAATGTGGCATTGTGATTGGAGGAAGACTCATAGAGGATCTGCATTATGCTGATGACACAACTGTTTGCGGAAAGTGAAGAGGATTTCAAACATTTACTGGTGAAGATCAAAGAACACAGCCTTCAACATCAAGAAAACAAAAATCCTTACAACTGGGTCAGTATGTAACTCCATGATAAATGGAGAAAGGATTGAGGTTGTCCAAGATTTTGCTTTGTTGATTCTACAATCAACACCCTAGGCAGCAGTCAAGAAATCAAAAGATGAATTGCATTGGAGAAAGCTGTTGCAAAAGACCTCTATAAAGTGTTGAAAAGTAAAGATATCACATTGAAGACAAAGGTGCGCCTGACTCATGCCATGGTATTTTCAGCTATGTCATATGGTTGTGAAAGCTGGACATTGAACAAGGGAGACAGGAGAAGAATTGATGCTTTCGAATTATGGTGCTGGAGATGAATATTGAATATACCACGGACTGCCAAAAGAACCAACAGATCAATCCTGGAAGAAGTGTGACCAGAGTGCTCCATGGAAGCAAAGATGGCTAGACTGTGTCTTACATATTTTGGACATGTTGTCAGGAGGGACCAATCTCTGGAGAAGGACATCATGTTTGGGAGAGTGGCTGGTCAATGGAAAAATGGAAGACCCTTAATTAGATGGATTGACACAGTGCCTGCAACAATGGGCTTAAACATAAAAAAGATTGTGTGCCTGGCATGAAATCAGGGAGTGTTTCATTCTGTTGTACATAGGATCACTATGAGTCAGACCTGACTGGACAGCACCTAACAACAACAATAATATTCCATTGTATAGAATAGATATACCCCTGTTTTTAACGATTCATCAATTGATGGTCATTTGAACTATTTCAACCTCTTAGCTATTATGAATAATGCTGTTTTGAATATTTTTGTGCAAGTTTTTGTGTAGACATGTTTTCAATTCCCTTGGGTATATACCTATAAGTGAAACTGCTAGGTCATTGGGCAACTCTATGTTTAACACTTGAAGAATGACCCAACTACTTTTTTTTTTTTTGCGGTACTGGGGGTTGAACTCAGGGTCTCGCGCCTGCATGCTTTGCAAGTACTGGACCACTAAGCAGCGCCCCCAGCCCATTTTTTTCTTTTACTTTCTGAGACAGGGTCTCGCTAAGTTATGCAGACTGCCTGTGGTCTCTAACTTGCGATCCTCCTGCCTCCACCTCTGGAGCTGCTGGGATTACAGGCGTGTGCCACTGGCCTGACTCCCAACTACTTTTCAAAATGGCTGCACCATTTAGCACCAATAATGTATGAAACTTCCAATTTTTCCACATCTTCTCGACACTTGTTTTTTATTTGAGTCATCCTACAATGCGTACTTTTAAGTATTTGATAGTAAATGAATTTTTTTTTCCCAAAGCAAATACATTTAGTATATCTCAGAAAGAAAGACAGAAAGAGTGAAAGAGAGAGAGGGAGGGAGGGAGAGGGGGGAGGAAGGCCCAGCATGGTGGCACACATCTGTAATCCCAGCGCTAATGAGGCTGTGGCAGAAGGATTGGGAGTTCCAGGCCAGTGTGGGCTACTGGTAAGACTCTGTCTCAAAAATCAAAACCAACCAACCCAACAAAAACAACAAAAACAAACATGAAACAAAAAACAAAAGCAAAAACAAAACCAAAGAGAGGGAGGGAGAGAGAGAGAGCGAGAGAGCGAGAGAGAGAAGAGAGAGAAAGAGAAAGAAAAGAGCTGGGTTTCAAATTCTTCCAGCTGTGCAGAGTCACTTGTAAATCACAGGACAGGACAAGTCTACTGTAGCCAGCTCAAGGGCCAATTCCAGCTGGCTCATGGGCCATCCCTGACACAAACATCACAAGTCATCAAACCCTCATCTGAGTTTAAAGGAAGAAGCACGAACAAAGTTACTTTGGGTCAAAAAGCTTTGACTGCTCTTTGTTACCAAAAATTTGCCTTGTGTATGATTCTTTTCAGAAGTGTTTTTCTCTCTTTTTAAGCAAAACAGCAAATAAAGTGCTCATTGGTCCTAAATCACATCTGCTTGTCTGCTTGTCTGTCTTTGTGTCTATTCTTCTCAGTTGTAAGCCCTACTTGGGAGGGAAGTGGTTCAGACCATAGTCTTGGGTGGAGTCTGACGGGTGTGAGCTCACTTCAGATTAGATATTTCCAAATAGATTTTCCTGCAGCTGTAGCCCTGTGGCATCTGATCCCGTCAGATCTCAGAAACTAAGCAGGGTCGGGCCTGGTTAGTAGTTGGGTGGGAGACCGCCTGGGAAAGCCAGATATTGCAGGCTTGGGAGAAGGATCTGGCAACCTGCTCCCAATAATCAATCTGCCATTGAAAACCCTATGAACAGCAGAGAAACACTGACAATAGTGTTTCATCTGTTGTATGTAGGGTTGCTATGAGTTGGATACCCACTCGACGGCACCTAACAACAACAACAAAATAGAGTTTTAGGCATGTGTAGGGCTTAGGTAGCTACCCAAGCAATCTATTTTCACTTGCAAGGGCACTTTAGGCAGTAAAAACTATAATGAGGCAAAATGGGAGGGAAAAGGAGGAAATCATTAATAATCTTTGTTTACTAATCCCTGCCAATCCCAAATCTGGAGCTGCCATCTATAATCATTATGAACACTTATTGAGTGTATATTTCATGCTAGACACTGTTCCTAGGGGTTTGACTATATCATTTTACTTAATCTTCATAATACTCTGGTATGCTATTATTATCATTATTGTTCTCATTTTAGGAAATAGAGGCATAGAAAATTCAATTTATTAGCCATTATCACATACCCTTATAAGTAGCAGAACAGACTTAGCAAGTTATGCAAAGAGCACCAAAGCCTTATAGTTTTGTAGCAGTGGGGGTAATGGGGATCAGACCCAGGGCCTCCTGCATGCTAGGCAAGTGTTTGACCATTGAGCTATATTCCCAACCCCCAAGCCTGCCCTCTTAACTGATTAGTCTATATTGTCATACAATAAAAGAGGGAAGAATGTAGGGAACTGTGAGAGCAGTAGGAACAGAAAGAAGCACAGGTCTTGACGGCCTAGGACTCAAATAGCATTCACTTCAATTCCCACGTTCCTTTGCATCTAGAGATGGCCATGTGGGCCAGAAACCCCCCTGAAATGCGGGCACATTTGTAAGGGTGTAAGGGTACATTTGTCTGAGGGTGGGGAAAGGGGGAATTCTCTTTTTTTTGGTAGTCCTAAGAGGCTGAACCCAGGACCTTGTCCATACTTTGCTAGCCCTCTACCCCCGAGCTACACCTCCAGCTCCTTTTTATTTTTTAATCTTGAGATTGTTGTTGTTGTTAGGTGCTGTTGAGTCAGCATTCTACTCAGTGACCCTATGTACAACAGGCGAAACACTATTGTGGTGCCTCTCTGCTATTCACAGGGTTTTCAGTGGCGGATTGTGTTCTGGGAGTGGGTTGCCGGGTCTTTCTTCCAAGCCTAGGGCACCTGGTGTTCCCAGGCGGTCTCCCATCCAAGTACTCACCAGGACACGGTGGTATGGTTACAGGCTGATTTTGAGATAAGGTTTCACTAAATTACCTTGGCTCACTTTGGCCTTGAATCCATGGTCCTCCTCCCTCCTTCTGCCTGGCTGGGATGACAGACATGTGCCACATGGCTACAAAAGTGAGGATTTTAGAAAGAGTTTTATAACTAAAAAAAGGCAGGGAGAGGGAAGATATGACATCTTTTTCCTGACACTTCTTCATTCTTCTGTTGCCTCAGTTTGGACTTCAGTGTGAGTTGAAGCAATGCTTCAGCTATGGCACCCATCTGGTGACCATGAGACTATAGGTTAAGGACAGAAACATAATAGGCTGAAGATGATGGAACAGTATTTATTATTTGTTGTTTGGTAAGAGAGTGAATTCATCCATGCAGCCCAAATTGACTGAGCACGTGCTATCGGTAATTTCAGTAGTAGGTGCTGAGAATACATTAAGGAACAAAAGAGGTAAGACATTACCTTCATGCAGCTTTCATCCTTGTGAAGAAAGGAGATTAAAAAATAACAAGGAAATGAAAAATATGTGGTCCTTCCAGGGATACTAGGTACTTTGAAGAGAAAAGCAGGTAGAAGGGTAAGGAAGGCTGGCATCTGAATGGGGCAGAGCTTGAGATAGAGCAATTAGAGAAAAGCCTCACTGAGGAAGTGACATTTAAACAGTGACCATGGGCAGATGGGGGAGTAGGTTATTTATATTTTGGGGGGAGAAACACAAGTGTTCTAGGCAGAAGAGGGGGTGGGGATTAGCTCAGTTGGAAGAGTGCTTCTCTGCACTCACTGAGGACTTGGGTTCGATCTCCAGCACTGCATAAATGCATAAACGGGAGAAGGAAGTAGCAATCCACTCCCAAAGCAATCCTGAAACAATCAGCCATTGAAAACCCTATGAGGGTCGCTATGAGTTGGACCCTACTTGACAGCACCTAACAACAATGACAACAGGCAGAGGAAACAGTAAGTGTAAGGTGTCTGAGGCCTGAGTGTGCTGAGCATGTTGGAGAGACCCACAGGGTCCAGTGTACCTGGAAGAGAAGAAGGTGATGAGCTTAGCGGAGGGAAGGGAGGTAAGAGACAGGTTTTATGGGGCTTTGCAAGTTACTGCAAGCACTTTAGAGGAGAGACATAAACTAGCTTGGTTTTTATCAAGACCATTCTTGCTCCTCTGTGGAGAATGGGCTCTAGGGGTGAAGGGTGGAAACAGGGGGAAGAGTGAGGAGGCTACTGCTGCAGTCCAGGAGGGAAATGACAGCATTGACAGTCGAGGTCCTATCAGATTATTTTACTTCATTCACATTCAAGACCGTTCATACCGATAGAATATTATTATCTAATATACAGTCCATTCAAAAATGCCCTCTCAACAACCACCCCAAATTCTCCTCCTCAATTCTTTTTTCATAAAACGATTATCCTCAACCAAAACTCATTATTGCATTTGTTTTTCACCTTTTTTGTTTGTTTTGTTTTTGTTTTTTTGAAATAGAGTCTCACTTGCTGCCCGAGGCTGGCCAGAGTGTTGCTATGTAGCTCAGGCTGGGCTCGAATTCACGGTGTTCCTCTTCCCTCAGTCTCCAGAGTGCTGGGACTACTGGCGTGCACTACCATGCACGGATTTTTATTATTAACTAATTACTTAATGATTTTAGACAAGGTCTCCCTGTATAGACCAGGCTGGCTTCAAAATCGCTATCCTCTTGCCTCCTTTACGTTCTGATAATTTTCAGGGTCCAGGTTAGCTTTTTTTCTAGAATGTCCTATATTCTGGATTCCTGTGATTATTTTTTCACTGTTAGACTAGGATTCGCTGTTTTTTTCTTCTTTTTTCTTTTTTGGCATGATGACTACAAAGGTAGCAGGATGCCTTCCGCATTGCATCACACCAGGAGACACATCACGACAGTGTGCCCCATTACGGGTGACACTTAAGTTCAATTGATCACTTGGTGAAGGTGGTTTCTGCCAGACCCCACTGTACAGTAAGCCGTTCCCTGCGGAATGCGTAGGGAACAGCCTCGGGGGTTCTGACCTGGTGCCTCAGTTTGCCCAAATGAAAAATAAGGATGATCACGGTCCCAGGGAACGCATGTTTTGAGGATCCGCGCCTGGCGTACAATGAACGCTCCATAAATGCTAGGTATTCACTGGGTGAAGGCGAGTAAGAGAAAAATTAAGGGCAGGGCGGGGACCGCATTCCAGCTCTCGCGGGCTCCAAGCGGCCGTGCAGGGCCCGGGAGAGAGGCGCCCGCGGGTTCCGCGAGGCCACGCCCTCCGCCGCGGACGCCAGCGGGGCGCTGGGGCCCTCGGCCAGCCGCGCACGGCCCCCTGGGACCCGTAGTGCTGGGCGTGGCCCCGGGACTCCATATCCCGGCGGCCCCCGCGCCGCGGCTCTGGCGGCTGCCGCCTCAGCCCCTCAGAGCGACGGCTGCGGCCGCGGCTGAGACGGTGGCGGCGGCGGCGACGGCTGCTGCGGGCAGAGCGGCGAGTTTCCGATTTAAAGCGGAGCGGCGAGGAAGATGGCGGCGGGCGGTGAGTGGAGATAAAGGAGGCGGCGGACTCGAGGCGCGGGGAGGGGAGCGAGGCGGCGGCTGCGGCGCGGGGCGCGGAGGGGCGCGCCGCTGAGGTAGTTTCGGGCGGCTCAGCCACGCCGCTGCTCCTCCGCCTTCGGGTGGCGGGCGGCGGGAGAGGGTCGCCCGGGTGGGCGGCGGCGAGCTCGGGGTCTCAGGGAGGGGGATCCCCGCGCGAGGGGTCGCCAGAGGAGTCCGGGGGGCGCCGCGGGAGCCCCCGCTTTTCCCTCCCGTGCCCGAAGTTTTTCGTTCCTCCTGCCTGCGGAGGCCCCCCGATTCCCGGTCCCACCGCGGTTGTCCCGAAGGGTCGCGGGGTCGCGGCGGGGACCCGCGCCCCGGCTGCTCGCCGCACTCCGAATCGGCTCGGATTTTGTTGCGGTGTTTCCTGCCCGCACTTGGGCATTTAAATGACTTGAACGCGAATCAGTGGTGGGATTTACATTCTGGGGCTCGGGTAGGTTCTCGGCAGTTTTCTCAGTTAAAAAAAAAAGAAAAAGAAAAAGAAAAAAAGGCGATTTTGCTAAAAAAAAAAAAAAGAAAAAAAGAAAAAAAAAGCAATCTTGCTACCTCCGTTGTGAAGGCTGGGGAATGGCAAGTGGGAAGTTGGTGGGTTGAATTTAGGGTCTGGCCGTCTGGGTTTATTACGATGTGTGGCGATTCCTCGCCTTTCCCGCAGCCGATCTGGTTTCGCTCATTGATTCAGTTTGTAACCATTTAAATAAAGTGACCTGCACGTGCCTGAAGGAAAACAAGCCGTGTGGGTCGGTGGGAGGCTTAGCTGCTTCGTAGGCAGTTTGAGGGCGTGTGTGTGTGTGTGTGTGTGTGTGTGTGTGAAAGTTAACCAAAAGAACAGTTGCGAGAGGGACAGAGCATCTCAAAATCTCTCTAGCAGGAACCTCAGGATTCACAAATGGGATGATACGGAAGGTAGCGAGAGTCTGTCGAAGTCGAAACTTACCCCCCCCCCCCAACTCGAAGACTTCCTTTTTGCAGTTTTTGAGCAGCGCTTCAAAGCCAACCTGTTTTTGTTATTAAGCCTGTATCGTAAAGAAACAGGAAGGCGAGTACCAGCTGTCTTGCTGCAGTGGTTTCAAGTGGAGTTGAATGAGATGAGTGAGTGGTGTTAGCATTGAGCAGGATTGCTGCATCTCCTTGATTTAAATGCCTGTCCTCACATCCAACTAGAAAGCCTTAGTATGTGTTGCGTCAGGTTGTTTAGAAGATGATTGGGGGAGAAATCATAGATCTTCAGCGAATGCTTCTTAAAACTAAAATAAAACGTTAATGGAAACCTGTAAGTTCGTGAACTATTCTTTTTTTTAAAAAAAAACCCTAAATTACTGTTTGTCTAGAATAGATTCTACCGCATATGATAACCAACGGAAAAGATAGAAAAACATTGAAAAATGAATTTCTTCCTCTCTAAACCTTATAATTCCCTTTCTGAGGCAAGGACTGTTAATATTTTCTTCAGTGTCTTTGATTTTCAGACTAAGTATTTTAATATTTTCATTTGAAACATCCCTGTTGTATACCCAAAGGGGGAAATAAAATGAGCAGAAGAAAGGGAAGATGTGGTGAGAATACTGTGGTTTTTTTTTTTTTATTTAACTGTCTTAGAAAAAGGTTAGTTATTAGAAAGGCTGTTCAGAACTTAGCACTTACGTTGCTTTATCTACTGCCATTCTCAAAAGAATAACATCTGTGGGGCTTTAGGATGAAGAACCCTGCAAGGTTCATTGTTTGTGAGAGGAAGCCTGTGTTTGTAACATGTAAAATGATATTGAATAGTATAGCTCCTGTCACTGGAGGTTGCTTCAGGTTCTGCATTTAAATGAACAGTAATCTAAATTGCCTGTGATCCTAAATTATAGGGTATTTTATATATTGATAGAAATGACTTGTCCAATCAGCATTAAAAAACAAAAAGAGGTATATGCCAGCTTTTGGCCTGCAGAAATATATTTTATAAATGGGAATCATGGACAAAATGGGAGAATGTAATGTTTCTGAAGCAGTTATGGGAAATCTGCTATTACAAAATATCACTTAACTACCAAGGCTTTAAAAATACAAACTTAAGCATAATGAACAAGATTTCAATTTTTCATAAAATTTAGAATTTTTTTTCAATACTAAGGGGTTGAATCGAGGGCCTCACAAATGCTTAGGCAAGTGCTCTACCACTGAGCTGCACCCTCAGACTCCCCCCGCTTTTTGTCCAGTACTGGGGAGTGCTGAAACTAGGGCCTTGTGCATACTTTTCATACATGCGCTACTACTGAGCTGTACCCTAAGTCTTCTCTGCTCTTTTTAAATTTTTTATCTTGAGACAGGGTCTTGATAAGTTATGCAGGCTGCCTCTGGCCTCGAAATTGTGAGCCTCCTGCCCCTACCTCCTGAGTTGCTGGGATTACAGGCATGCATCACCACACCTGGCTCCCTTCACTTTTTAAAGAATTACTTTACTTTATGATACTTAGGGGTCGAACTGAGGGCCTTGCACACACTTTGCAAGTGCTCTACCACTGTGCTGCACCGCTAGCCCATGTTGTATTTTTTATTTTGAGGCAGTCTCCCTAAATTATGTAGGCTGCTTTTGGCCTTGAATTTGCAATCCTTCTGGCTCTGCCTCCCAAATTGCTGGGATTATTGGTGTGCGCAGTGCGGCACTAAAAATTTTGTATTTTGAGAAAGCATGTCACTAAGGTGCACAGGCTGCTTCTGGTCTCAAACCTGAGAGTCTCCTGCCTCAGTCTCGAGTTGCTGGAACTACATACAGGCTTGTGCTATGGGGTCACGTCCTACTATTTTTTCCCTTTTTTATTTTAATGGAGAGTGTCTTTATATTCTAGGCTGGCCTCTGTTGAAGTGAGAAGCTTCTGCTTCAGCCTCAGAAGTGCTGGAATTACAGGCATGAGCTACCATGCTTGGCTAGAATGTTTTTTTATGGTACTGGGGGTTGAACCCAGGGCCTCGCACTTGCATGCTCTGCAAGTGCTGGACCACTGAGCTGCACCCTCAGTCCATTTTTTAATTTTTTGAGACAGGGTCTCCCTAAGGTACTAGAATGGTTTTTAAAGTTAACTAACAGTTTATGAAAACAATTCAATGATGTTGTTGTTGTTAAGTGCTGTGGAGTTGAGTCAGACTCATAGCGACCCTGTGTACAACAGATGAAACGCTACCCAACACTATTGCCAGTGCTTCTCTGCTATTTATGGGGTTTTCAGTGGCTGATTGCTTTTTAGGAGTGGGTTGCCAGGTCCTTCTCCCAAGCCTACAGCACTGGGTGGGTGTTCCCAGGTTGTCTCTCATTTAAGTAGTAACCAGGCCTGAACCTGCTTAGCTTCTGAGATATGAGGGGATCAGATGCCCAGGTGGTATGGTTGCAGGCTCAATGATATTAGAGCTAGGTTATTAGGGCTATATTAAATAATTTCTATCTATATAGTTTGGGTCCTGGGGATTGAACCCAGTATGGTAAGCATGTGCTGTACTACTGAACAATACCCTTAGCCAATTTCATTATATTTTGAAAGTAATTAAACTGTCCATTTTCCCTTGTATAAAATTTATTTTTATAAAGTGTCCCTTCACCTTCTAAGCAAATGATGCATTCAGTAAGGAGTGAGTATACTATTGGACTCTAGACCTTCTTTCTACGAGACATATAAGTAAAATAGTTCTTGAAATGGTTAGTGTGTGTATTTATTTATTTATTTTAGTGGCAATTGAACTAAATGCCTTTTGTATATTAGGCCAGTGCCCTACCAGTGAGCTACATCGCCAGCCCATTAATGCCTTCTTTACATGTCCTTTGAAATGAGCTTGGTTACTATGTCAGGGACATTACATTTAAGAAAAAAGTAACTAGCTGGGCGTGGTGGCACAGGCCTGTAATCCCAGTGGTTTTGGGAGGCGGAGCCAGAAGGATCTAAAGTTGGAGACCAGAGGAAGTCTGTGTAATTTATCGAGACCCAGTCTCAAAAAGTAAAGAAAAAAAAAAAAAAAGGGCTGGGGGTGCAGCTCAGTGGTCCAGCACTTGCAAAGCATGCAGGAGTGAGGCCCTGGGTTCAACCCCTAGTACCGCCAAA
>VMDO01021589.1:18909-35220 GCA_007922755.1 Pedetes capensis | reverse complement strand
CCAGTCACACGATCCTCATGCCAGCACCGGCTGCTTTGGATGCTCTATGGATGCCTTGAGGAAGCTATGTAGTAACCACAGCTGTTTGCACAACTCCGGGTCACAAAGATATGGCCCCCGCTATGACTGTTTCAATCTGTGCCAGACATTTTACTATTACAAGCCTTGGTGAATTCTAGATGACCCTCTAGCATTTTGCACCCAGGACAAAGGGGAAGCACCTCCCCTGGTGGCCCAGCAAAAGGCCTTTGACTGGCACAAACACGGTCCTTCATTTGCATAATGGAGTGCTGTGATTGGTGCAAATGTAGTTTCTCATTTGCATGAGCGACTGTGCCGTGGTTGGTGCAAGCACCCTTTCCACACCTCCTTTCTGGCTGTATAGGAAGGCTGTTTGGTTCATTTTGTGAGCTGGCCAGGAGGTGCCCTCCTATGCTGCCCTAGTGGTGTAACATTAAGGTCTATAAAAGGCTTCTTCTCTTGAATGATCTTTTCTTGCTTCCTTTTGATATTTATCATTAGTAGAGAAGCCAGAGCCAGTAACATTAAGAGAGGGGAGGATGACAGGACTGGCAACTAACTGAGGGCAGCTGTAGTGGTGGTAGAGGCAGCAGCAAAGTGTCAGCGGCAGAGGAAGCAGCGGTAGAGGTGGCAGTATAGAAGTGGCAGTTGTGGTGAAGGTGGCAGTGGATACCACATTGTTGGTGGCGGCAGTGATAGTGGCAGTAGCAACAGAAGGCAGCTGAAGTGTTTCAGGGAGTGGCCAGGACCAAGTGACAGAGAGGAGAAGTGACAGAGGTAATGAGGGGTGGTAGAAGTAGAGAGAAGGTGAGAGAAGGTAGAGAAATGAGGCCGATGAAAGATTGTTGTTGTTGTTAGGTGCCGTCAAGTTCAGTCCGACTCATAGAGACCCTCATAGGGTTTTCAATCGCTGACTGTTTCAGGATTGCCTTGGGAGTGGGTTGCCATGTTCTTCTCCCATTTTGCAGTGCTGGGAATTGATCTCGGGACCTCAGAGACTGCAGAGCAGTACTCTACCAACTGATCTAAATCCCGGCCCCAGTGAAAGATAGAAGGGTATAAAGTGATAAAAGAAACTGTGCCCTGATCATTGGAAGAGTTCCAGAGAGAGTCACCAAACCTTAAGGGCCAAGGATCTCAGACACCCTAGGCCTGAGACCGATAACACTAGCCATTGTCAAGGGCTAGGGATCCTGACACCGTAGGCGCAACAGCTATTAACTCTGGCTGCCATAGAGCTAAGTGTCCCAACACACAAGGCCTGCACAAGAGCTATAACGCTGCACCTCCAGCTGCTTGCAGCTACCTGCTGCTACTGTTCACTGCTGACAGAGGCCAAATTCTATAAAAGCTGTCAGGTGCCGGGTCTGCTGGAGGCTTAAGGCCCAGAGCAATAAGCCTCTAACATGAACCTCTAACTTGAGAAGCCTCTCTGGATTCTAAGAGGGTTGGAGCTGTGAGCCTCTGGGCCTACTAGCTCAGCTCTTAGGCCTTGGGCACTCAAAGGTCTGGAACTGCCAGCGCTGGAAGAGCTTCCCCATGCGCCCACAATTCCTATCGTGGTAGAACACAAGGCCCCCAAAGAGCTGGTTGTTAAGATGGGCAGTCTGTGCTCCTTTGGGTGGGAGGCCCTCCCAGGTGCGCTGTGAGTGCTCAGTGCTTCAAGTCAGAGCTTCAAGTTTTCCAAAAACAAAATCACTTTTAGAAAAGTTCTGTTGAATCAACGGAAAGCAGCATAAATCCTGTGTGAAGCTCTTGATGGATTTGTGGGCCACGCCCACATGGCAGGTAGAGGCTGGGTGTTGCTGGCCATCTGGGTCCTTCCCCACAGGGGGTTACGGATGGACTTCTGTTGGGTGAGGTGGCTTTTCTACCTGGCCGCTGGCTTCTGCAGCAGGAGGAACACAGCCAGCTTTACCCAGGCTGGCTCATGAGGTGGCTGGCCCTCTCTTCTGCAGGCACTCTGTGGTGTAAGGACCCCACATTTCATATCCGTCCACGTGTGGGCGGTCTCCCTTTTCCAGCTCTGTGAAGGTGGCTGTGGTGAGCATTCCAGCATGTCTTCTTTGGGGACCACAGACCCACGTGTGGAATTGGCAGGTCACACAGGCTCAGCTTTGGGATGTCTGTGAGAGTGCTTTCCAGTGGGTGACTGTGGCACCTTTGATTCCTACTTGGACCAAGTGGGGTCCAGGGGCAAGGTCCTTTTTCATCCTAGCCATTCTGGTGGATGCCTGTTGGTATCTGAATGTGGCTTTAGTTTTTGCATTTCCCTGATGGCTGATGAACCTGAGAACATTAAAATGTTACTGGCATTTGAGTGTCAGGGTGACCACGATGAGAGGGCCCAGAGGCAGGCAGGGAGAGAGCGCAGGCGGGGAGCTCGGCCAGACGGCTCTCACCCATTGCCTGTGGTCCGTGGCATCTGGTCAGATTTTTACTTTAAATGCTCTGATTCAATCTGCAGGTCTCAGTAAGAGAACGTAGGGCGACTGAGTCAGTGCCGCGAATGTACCCCGTGAGGACGCCATGACTCTGCGTGGGCGTCGGACGCTTCTGGGGCAGGTGAGGGCTCGGAACCACAGCCTGGGGAGGCCTTCAGAGGACACCTCACAGTGAGGCGCTCCCTCCCCTCCTTCCAGCACCTTCGAGGGAGGGGGGAACCGTCACTGTCCCACAAGGCCTAGGAGGAACCCACGGCTCAGAGACGAGGAGCGGGCCCCCCCAGCGCCAAGGAGGGAGGAGGTGCAGGGCAGGACGCATCCTGAGCCTGTGAAACTCAGGCGGGGTTCTCTTAGCGCTACGGTGGGCGAGCACGGAGGCCTGCGGGCCGCCGGGGAGCGGTCACCTTGGAAGTGGCGGCCAGCCTCTGCTCCACGGTGGCCCACAGACTGGTGGACGTCTTGTCCTGCTGCCTCAGCCGGTGCCGGAGCTGCAGCAGGGCCGCCAGCTGGGAGCTGCTGGTGTTGGCCGTGGCCCTGAGCAAGACGTCGTGCATGGTCTCTGAGGCGGTGCAGCTCTGCAACAGAGCGGGGCAGGGGCTGGGGTGGCGGGCGCGGGCGGCTCGGCCCCGGGGGGGGCTCACACTGCTCTCTCTGATAGACCTCGGGGAGGTCCAGGTGGGCAGGGCCACCCCCATCCTTTCCTGTGGGGACTCTGGGGGGAGCCCGTGAGCGCGCTCACTCTGGCCAGCAGGCGCCTACTGCTCGCAGACCACTAGGGGCCGAGGCTGGGGTTCAGACGGGGCCTCGCCTCCCTCCAGCCACGTGGCCGTGGGAGTGAATGGAGCCACCCCCGCGGCTGAGGACCCAGCTGCCACCCGCCTGGTACAGGGGGCCTGATAGGTGCTCCAGGTCGTCCCCCAGTGCCTGAGCAGGACCCTGCTGGAGGTGTGTGGAGCGGATGTACCTGAGCCAGAGCCAGGAACTGGCAGGTGGCCGCGGGGTCCAGGGCACCGACGCACTCCACCATCTCCAGGCTGGCAGCTGCCGCGACGTCCAGGAGTTCGCTGCCCAGGGCAGTCTGCAGGCACTGCAGCAGCACCTCGGAAGTCTGGGCCAGGTATCGCCGGGCCAGCACCAGCCTCCTCTGCGGGCGGCATGAGGCTCAGGCCCAGGCAGGCTCCTCGGGCGGAGGGCCCTGGGGGCAGGCGGGGCAGCCACCTACCCTCAGCCCCTTGGCCTTCCTGCTGCGCTCCTCAGGGGCTTCTCTGCCGGCTGACCCGTCCCTGGTGGAGGCCTGAGCAGCCCCGTCCTCCGCTTCCAGGTTGAGTGATGGGAGGCTGCTTTGCCTGGGGACCACCTACGATGCACCCAGTGCAGGTCAGCGGGCACCCGTGGGTACCGGCCTGGTCAGTACAGACAGGGCCAAGGATGGGTGCTGCAGGCCCCAGCCTGGCATCTAACTGCCCCAGGCACCTGCCTGGCCCTGCCTAAGTCTGGGTCAGTGGACTTGGAAGGGCACGGCCTGAGAGCCTGAGTGGTGGCCACTGGCAGCTGGGAGGTGGGGTGAAGGGGGCGGGGACTCTGAGGAAACGGCCTGAGCAGCGCAGGTCCTGGGGTCAGTGGCCTTCCACAGTCCCTTCTTCCAGTCCTTGGGATGTCCCTTCCCTGCATGTCGGTGTGACCAGCTCCAGGCAGTCAGGTGCCCACCCAACCCTGGGCTCTCCATCTGGCTGGGGAATCAAACACAGAAGCTGGGGTGGGGCGGGGGGCAGGCCAGGGAGCAGCAGGCCCTGCAATCTGTGGCTGGGAGCCCCGGGGTCGCATACAGCAGGAAGTTCCAAGCACTCTCTCTCAGCTGCTGACAGACCAAGCGGACAAAAAGCCAGCACGCGCAAACGAGGGCTGCCGCCCGGCCCTGCTCACATCCGGAGACAGCGCCCCCTGGTGTGGAGTACCTAACAGAACCCACCGGACCGATCCTGTCAGATCTCAGAAGCTAAGCAGGGTCGGGCCTGGTTAGTACCTGGATGGGAGACCACCTGGGAACACCAGGTGCTGTAGGCTTGGGAGACAGACCCGGCAACCCACTCCCAAAAATCAATCTGACACTGAAAACCCTATGAACAGCAGAGAAGCACTGACGATAGTGTTTCGCCTGTTGTACACAGGGTCGATATGAGTCAGATACCGACTCAACAGCACCTAACAACAACAACAACAACAACAACAACAACCAGGCGTGCCTCTCACACCCCTGTTCTGCAGCCTGCCGGCTCTGTACCTCCTGCCTTGACTCCTCAGGGACAGGTGGCCACTTGTGCACTAGACTCGAGTGGGCCACAGGGCCACCTACCGAGGGGTCATCCTCCCAGCAGAAGGACGGGTGCACGGGGTCCTCCTGCATGGCCAGCAGGTGGAGGGCCCTTCCGGTCAGGCCCAGGGACCGGGCTCGGAGCTCCTTGCAGCCTCCGCAGAGCGGCGCCAGGCTCCCCAGCTGTGCCAGTGCTGTGTGCCCCAGGGTGCGCTTCAGCATGAACCATCGCTGCGGGGGACAGGGAGGCACCATCACCTCCAGGCCCCCTGCGCTGCCCACCCACCAAGGAAGCCTGGGAGCCCCTCGGAGCCCCTTGGGAGGGCACAGGTGGAGACTTGGAGAAACATCTCTGCTCTGTAGGGGTGCGAGGGGTGGCACAGGGTCTCCAGGGCTTCTGTGTCGGAAAAGTCACAAAAGGTTGCTTATATTGCAGCTCGCTGACAAGTCAAGTTCAATTTTAAGTTATCTTTGGTCTACTTGTAGCCGCATCAAATTAATTTGACTCGTGTTTCTAAGAAAATGTGAAGTGGAAGAAAGTGTTGCCTTCAGAACAGATATTTCACGTACTCAACTTTTTCTTTTTCTTTTCTTTTCTTCTTCTTTTTTTTTTTTTTTTTTTTTTTTTTTTTTTTTTTTTTTTTTTTTTTTTTTTTTTTTTTTTTTTTTTTTTTTTTTTTTTTTTTTTTGCGGTACTGGGGGTTGAACCCAGGGCCTCGCCCCTGCATGCTCTGCAAGTGCTGGACCACTGAGCTGCACCCTCAGGCCATTTTTTTACTTTTTTGAGACAGGGTCTCGTGAAGTTACGCAGACTGCCTCTGGTCTCAAACTTGCGATCCTCCCACCTCTGCCTCCCAAGCTGCTGGGATTACGGGTGTGCGGCACCGCACCCAGCACTCAACTTTTTCTTTTTGCAGGGCTTGGGATAGACCCAGGACCTTATGTGTTGTCCAGCAAGTAAGTACTCTACCACTCCGCTCCCCTAGCCCACAGCTTGTTTTTTTGTAAAACGCAATGAGATTCACTTTCCCCAAGCCTTTAGCATGCTAATTGGATGCTGAACTCAAGGCCTGGGAAGGAGACCCCTAAGGTCACACAGGGAGCCTCTCCCAGGACAACCACCCCTGACTTAGCCAAGCAAGTCCCTTGAAGTGACCGGCCAAAAGCCTGTCTCCACCAAAGCCCTGGAGCCCCTGCAGGTGGCCCAGGCAGGGCTGCCCTGGGGTGCCCTCTAGTCAGCAGTGCTTGTGGAGCAGAGGGTGCCCTTTGGTGTGACTGTGGATCGTCCGTGTGGACGGAGGGCCGTCTGGCCTGGGCAGGACGTGGGCGGGGCGGCCCGGCAATCACCAGGCCGACGGGCGTGTAGTCTCTGGTGCTCCGCAGGTAGGCGGCGAGCAGCTTCTCCAGGGAGCCCTGCTCCAGCCGCTGCTCCAGGGTCTGCTCCCAGATGAGCTGCAGCATCTCCAGGCACGCCTCCACCAGGCCGAGCTTGAGGCGGGCCAGCCTCCTCATCACCGGGCTGTTGACGTTCTGTAACTGACACGGCCGGGCGGGCGGTCAACGCGCAGGCACTTGCTGGCGAGACGGAGCCGCGTTGTAACAGCTCTGCTGAGGCGTGGCTGACGTGTCATACACTGCACACATCTCAGGTGTAAAAGGGTCTCATTCTCACCTATGGCTGCCCCCAAGTCACCAGCACCACTGCGGGAAGGAACACGCCGTCCATGCTCGAGATTTCCCACAGCTCTTTGTTCCTTGCGGTACTGGAGAGTTGGACCCAGGGCCTTGTGCATGTTAGGCAAGCGCTCCACCACTGAGCTGCACCCCAGCTACTTTTTTGTTTTCTACTTGAGCCTGAGTCTCGCTAAGTTGCACAGGCACATCCAATTTTTTTTTTTTTTTTTTTGGTGGTACTGGGGGTTGAAGCCAGGGCCTCACATTTGCATGCTCTGCAAGTGTTGGACCACTGAGCTGCGCCCCCAGCCCATTTTTTTTACTTTATTTGAGACAGGGTCTTGCTAAGTTATGTAGACTGCCTCTGGTCTCGAACTTGCGATCCTCCTGCCTCTGCCTCCCAAGCCACTGGGATTACAGGTGTGCGCCACCACGCCCAGCTGGCACATCCAGTTTTTGTAGCACCCTTTAGTGACTATTCATTCTCCACTGAATTGTATTAGTACTTCTGTTGCAAATCACTTTCCTGCATATGTATATGTCTATTTCTGGATTCTCTATTATGTTCTATTGATCTATTTGTCTACTTTTACACAAAGTAGACCTCTGGCCTCAACCTTGCGATCCTCCTGCCTCAGCCTCCAGATTTACTGGGATGACAGCCATGCACCATAGTGCCTGGCTTAGATTTCCCTCATATCTCCTTGTGATTTTTCCCTTTCCTTCTTCCTGAACCTTCCTCCCTCCCAGGCAACCACTTAAGTACTTTGTGGCACCATAATTAGTTTGTATTTTGTAAAAGTTTGTATAAATGGGGTCACAAAGTATGTAGTAGTTTTATCGGCTTTATCTCAGGACAATTATTTTAAGATTCTTCCATGTTGCTGCATGTATACTTGTTCCTTTTAATTATTTTTTAAAATTAAATTTAATTTTTTTAAGGTGCCGTTGAGTCAGGTCTGATTCATAGCAACCCTATGTACAACAAAGTAAACACTACCCAACACTGTGCCATGCCTGGCACCATGTCAGTGGTTCTCTGCTATTTATATGGTTTTCAATGGCTGATTGTTTTGGGAGTGGGCTGCCGGGTCCTGCTCTCAAGGCTACAGAACCCAGTATTCCCAGGTGGTCTCCCATCCAAGGACTAACCAGGCCCCACCCTGCTTAGCTTCCGCAATCAGAAGGGATTGGATGCCAGGGTGGTATGGCTATAGGCCTGTTCCTTTTTATAGTTGAGTATTATTTTGCGCCTAACAACAACAACATTATTCCGCTGTATGGGCATACCACAGTTTATCTACTCAAGTGTTATTTCCGGTTTGAGGCTACTACATGCAAAGCTGCCGTGAACCATATGAATACCCCTCAGTATTTGTATGGACAGTGCTTTCATTTCTTGGGCCATTGGGTGGGCCCATGTCTAACTTTTCATGAAACTGCCAAATTGTCTTCCAACTAATTGTGCCGTTTATATTTCCACCATCAGTATGCGAGTATTCTAATCTCTCCACATTCTTGCTTTAAAACCACAACCATTTTAATAGGTGTGTGGTAGTTTCTCATGATGATTATGATTTCCATTTCTTGATTGATTAATAATGTTTATCTTCATGTGATTATTTATATTTTGTTTAAGAAAATGTCTCTTCAAATACTTTGCTCATTTTTATTTTGTTGTTTTATTAACTTTTGAGAGTTTTATTCTAGGTACAATGCCATTGTCAGATATGTGATTTGCAAATATTTTCTCCCAGTCTGTGGTTTGTCTTTTCACCAGGCTCTTGATGGTGTCTTTTGAAGAGAAGACCAATTTATCAATCTGCTCCTTTATGGATTATGCTTTAGTTGTCACATATTAAAAATCTTTGCCAAATATGTCATCACAATGGTATTTTGTTATGTGTTCTTCTAGACATTTTATAGTTTTAGATTTTCTGTTTAGGTCTGTGATCCATTTCAAGTTACTTTCTACATGCAGTATGAGGTATGAGCTGCAGTTCAGTTTTCTAGACATGCATATCCAACTTTTGTAGCACCATTTAGTGATTATCCATCCTCCACTGAATTGTATTAGTACTTCTGTTGAAAATCATTTTCCTGCATATGTGTATGTCTATTTCTGGATTCTCTATTATGTTCCATTGATCTCTTTGTCTACTTTTACACAAAACACACTCTCTTGATTTCTGTAGCTTTATGAGGGGACTTAAACCAAGCAGTGCCAGACTCTAATTTTGTTCTTCTTCAGAGTTGTATTAGGGCTTTTGCTTTCCAATATGAATTTTAAATTTGTTTTGTCAATTTCTATTAAAAAGCCTACAGTGATCTGGATCAGGATTGTGCATAATTTAGGAGGAGAGGACATCTTAACAATATTAAGTCTTCTGATCCATGAACATGGTATGTCTCTTCATTTATTTAGGTGTCCTTTAGCTATTCTCAACAATGTTTTGTACACCTCAGGGTACAATTTTTCACATTTTTGGGGTCAAATTTCATGTTTATGCTGTCATAAATAATACTGCTTTTGAATTTTTGGTATATGATTGTTTCTAAAAGAAATATATAATTGATATTGGTATGCTATGCTTCTATGCTGCAACCAAACTAAACTCACTCATTTACTTTAATTTGCTTATTAGTCCTAATTTAGCTTACTGGTACCTTTAATTTTTTTGGTACATTGTATATAATTTTTCTATACAATCATGTTATCTATGAACAAAGATAGCTTTACTTCTTCCTATCTAATCTGGAGATGTCACATTGAAGACGAAGGTGTGTGGTATTTTCAGTCACATCATATGGTTGTGAAAGCTGGACTTTGAACAAGGGAGACAGGAAAAGAATTGATGTTTTTGAATTGTGGTGCTGGAGACGTCTATTGAATATACCATGGACTGCCAAAAGAACCAACAAATCTGTCCTAGAAGAAGTGCAACCAGAGAGCTCCTTGGAAGCAAGAATGGCCAGACTGCATCTTACATATTTCGGACATGTACTCAGGAGAGATCAATCCCTAGAAAAAGACATCATGTTTGGGAGAGTGGCAGGTAAACGCAAAAGAGGATAACCCTCCACCAGATGGGTTGACACAGTGTCTGCAACGATGGGCTTAAACATAAATAAGATCGTTTGTCTGGCACAGAATCGGCAAGTGTTTCCATCTGCTGTACATAGGGTCGCTATGAGTCGGACTCGATGGCACCTAACAACAACAACAATCTAATCTGGATGCTTTCAGTTTCTTTTCTCACCTTATTGTATTGGCTAGAACCTTGAAAACAGTGCTGAATAAATGTGGTACGAGAATACTTCCTTACCTTGGTATTATCAAAGGGGGAACATTCAGTCTTTTGCCAATAAGTGTGATGCTAGCTCTCGCTGTTTTGATAGGTGCCTTTCATCAGGTTGAGGAATTCCTCTTCTACTAATTGCTAACAGTGTTTATCAGGGATGGATGTTGGATTTTTGTCAAATGCTTTTTCTCATATCTACTGAGATGGTCATATGGCTTTTATTTATTAGTTTAAAAAAAAGTGGTGAACAAAACTCATTGATGCTTAATGTAAAATTATTCTGCTATAAATCCACCTCGGTCATTACATATTATCCTTCTTATATGTTGTTGAATTTAATTTTCTAAAATTTTGTTTAGAATTTTTGTGCATATGTTCATGAAGAATACTGGTCTATAGTTTTTTGTTGTTAGTCTGTTTGAAATGTTTTTTTTATCTTATTTTTGAATCAGGGTTATACTAGTGTCATAGAAAAGTTGGAATGTATTCCCTCTTTTTCAGTTTTCTAGAAGAATATGGGTAGAATTGGTATAATTTTTTTCTTAAGCATTTGGTAGAACTCACCAGTAAATTCACTTCAGACCAACATTTGTGAGAATGCTCTCAATTACAAACTCCATTTCTTTCATCTGCACAGTGCTATCCAGTCCTCTCTTCTTGAGTGGACTTTGGCAGTTTGTGTCTTTCGAGGAGATTGCCCTGCGTTGTCAAATTCATAATATTTCTGTATTATTCTCTCAGTATCTGTAGAATCCATGGCAATGTTGCAGCGCTCATTTCTGATATTAGCTACTTATGTCCTCTTTTTCGTATGATCAGTTTGAGGAGAAATTTGTGAATTTACTGATCTTTCCCAAGAATCAGCTTTGGCTTTATTGACTTTCTCTTGTATTCTTCTGTCCTCTATTACACTGATTTCCATTCTGATTTCTAGCTGCTATTCTACTACTTATTTTGGATCTATTTTTCTCTTTATTTGTTAAAGGTGGAAGCTGAGACCATTGATTTCTGATCTTTTTCCTTTTCTTATACAGACATTTAGTGTTATAAATTTTCCACAAAATACTTCAATGCCAACATCCTAAATTTTTTGATAGCTTTCCCCCTCCATTTCAAAATACTTTCCCTTCTGATTTCTTTTGTGGCCTATAGTTGTTTGGATGCATGCTATTTGCTTTCCAAATATTTGAGGTTTCCCACATACATGAATCTTTGTTAAATTGAGATAAAATTCATATAACATAAACTTAACAATTTTAAAGTACACAATCCAGTGGCTCTTGGTAAATTTACACCATACAATTGTTACCTCTACCAGTTCCCAAATATTTTCATCATTCCAAAAGGAAACCCTTTACCCATTGGCAATCATTCCTCATCCTCTTTGCTCTAACCACTAGCAGCCACTTAACCTGACTTCTATGCCTATGGATTCACCTATTACACCTTTCTGTTTTTGATTTCTAAGTTAATTCTCTTGTGGTGCTAGTGTATGCTTTGTATGACTCAAATCCTTTAACTCTGTTGAGACTTGTTCTGTGGTCCAGGCGATGGTCTACGTTGGAAAATGTCCCACATGCACATGAGAATGTCATCCGTTGTTGTTGAATGGAACATTTTAAAAATATCTATTGGTCACATTGGTTGGAAGTGATTCTCTAGTTCTTTGCCGATTTTATGCCTACTTGTTCAACTAACAATTAGGAGGGGGGATTGAAATTTCTGACTATAATTATAGATTTGTCTATTTCTCCATTATTACTGGGCTGGGGTTTAGCTCAGTTGGTAGAGTGCTGCTCCACACTGTCCAGGACATGGGTTCAAGCCTCAGCACCACAAAAATGGGAGAAGGACATGCAATCCACTCCCAAAGCAATCCTGAAACAACCAGCCATTGAAAACCCTATGAGGGTCACTATGAGTTGGAGCTGACTCCATGGTACCTAACAACAACAACAACAACGCATTTCTCCATTGCAATTTTTACCAGCTTTTGTTTCATTTATTTAGAAACCCTGTTATCGGGTAGATAAATGTTCAGATTGCCATGTCCTCTGGGCTGGTTGATCCCTTTCCACTATGACATGAATTTCTTTCTCTCTGGTGATGTTTGTTCTGACACCTGCTTGCTTGGTGTTAACATGGCCACTCCATCGGGGCTAGCCTGGGGTATTCTTCCATCTTTTCACTTTTAACCTGCATGTGGCTTTCTTGGAAGTGACACATAGTTGGGGTTTACTTTCTGATATAATCTGGAAAATTCTGAGGCTAGGTGCTCTGTGCCCTCTGCCCACCACCCTGAGGATGCTGGGGTTCCCAGCAGGGTTTGGGGAGCAGGCACCATCCCCA
This sequence comes from Pedetes capensis, assembly GCA_007922755.1. Classification (NCBI taxonomy): domain Eukaryota; kingdom Metazoa; phylum Chordata; class Mammalia; order Rodentia; family Pedetidae; genus Pedetes; species Pedetes capensis. Next base: position 23,119 of record VMDO01021589.1, on the reverse strand, counting down.
CCCTGAGTGGGCACCAGGCACTCTCTCCTGAGATCCCCAGCCCCGAGCAGCTTCTTCCCAGGGTCAGGACACTCGAGGCCACCCTCTGAAGGCCTCGGTGCAGCTCTCCTCCCTCTCAGGCTCTCTCCTGCTCCTCCTGGCTCCAGCTGCCTCCTTCGCCCTGGGCTCTCGGCTCTGTCCCTGTGACTCAGGCCGTTGGCCGGACCCCACGCAGGCTACCCTCCTTGTAGGTACGGTGAGCTTGGACCTCAGGTGGGGGTTTGCTGCTTGCCATTGCTGGTGTCTGGGGTTTTGACAAGCCTTGTTCCACACATTTTGTCTTTTTTCGGTTGTTTTGGAGGCAGGGTAAATCTAGTTGCTGCCACTCCTGCTCGGCCAGGAGAGGAGCCCAGCCGGACTGTTTTTAAAGTAGGCTGTGGCAGTGAGTACTGACACACTGTTAGGAGGGACCAGCATATGCCCCAGGAGCCGGGACCTGTACTTACGTCGTGAAGTGACAGCAGCCCCCGAGTTCTGTGAAATATCTCCTCCTCCTCAGCCACAGCTTTCCAGGCCAGGTCATACGCCTCCAGGTAGTAGGCAGTTTTTTCTTCTTCATCTTTCTCATTTTGGGCGCATAACCTTTATAAGACATGAGAGTGCAACTGAGAACAGAGGTCCTGAAGTGTGTCCTTGGAACCAACTAACATGTGGGACATAAATTTCACATGCAATTACCCAATATATTTTATGAGCACTTAAAACTTGATAAGTAGTGCTGGGCGCGGTGGCGCATGCCTGTAATCCCAGTGGTTTGGGAGGCGGAGGCAGGAGGATCGCAAGTTCAAGACCAGAGGCAGTCTGCGTAACTTAACGAGACCCTGTCTCAAAAAGTAAGAAAATGGGCTGAGGTGCAGCTCAGTGGTCCAGCACTTGCAGAGCATGCAGGCGCGAGGCCCTGGGTTCAACCCCCAGTACGGCAAACAACAACAACAACAACAACAACAACAACAACAACAACAACAAACTTTATTAGTAGATGCTATATGTCTGAAGATATTCTCAATATATTCTAAAGTAAAGATAAAACACCAGTTGCGATGACGCAGCAGGTGTGTCTGACACCGTGTTTGTGAAACCTGGGCTCTATGCCCCGAGCCATCTGCTGAGGCGGAGCCATGCCCTCAGCTTAATTGTCTGATCCCCAGCCCCCTGCCTTTCCCACAGCCCACGACGCTGCTACTGAACATCCCGAGTGGTAATCGCGCCTCAGGTTAGACGTCACCAACCGCTCGCGAAGGCTGAGTTGCGCCTACACGGGTTTGTCTGGTTGTAAAAAGGTGTGTGGGTGCCCAGGGCAGGGGGAGGGTGGCAGGTGGGGTAGGGAAGGTTTCTCAGAGGCTTTGCAGGTGGAGGGTGGGTTCCGCCCTCGGAGAGGTCAGGGTGTCGTGGGTGGGACCCGGGTGTGGACACGTGGGGCTCTGTGGAGGTGGTGGGGGTGTGTCTGTCTGCGGGGTGTCGAGGTGTGGGTGTCTGTCTGCGGGGTGTCGAGGTGTGGGTGTCTGCGGAGGCCACGTGGAGGCTCGCTGAGGTTGGGAAGGAGCAGAGGGCTGAGGGTAGGTGAAGTTGCAGACCCCCAGCGCAGGTGCTGGAGAGAGTTGTGGGCGGCCCTGGGATGGGGGGGCAGGCACCATGGTGGGGGCGGTGGGGACTCCAGGCGGGAAGAGAGCTGGGTGCCTGTCAGAATGTGTGGTTGTGGCACCAGTGGCAACAGCTGCCCAGTGCCCTGCAGGGCTGCAGAGTGTGATCAGGCGTAGGGAGAGGGCAGAAAGAGCTGGGGCCAGCAAGGGGAGAGGACCCAGGAGAAAGCAGTGGCGGTCCAGGAAGAGGGCTACAGCCAATCCCTGGGCAACCTCTGGGCAGCTAGGACACAGGGCCACTCCCGGGTCGGGTGGAGCCCTCAGCCGGCCCTCACCTCTTTATCTTTGCGCGCTCCAGTTTTATATCAACACAGTGTCCCTTGTAACCACAGCTGACAAGCTTCTCCTCAATTCTCAGCAGGCGGTTGTCCATCTCCTTCAGGGAAGACGGGCCTTCAGGAAGGGTGCTGCCTGCCGGGCTCTGGGTGACCTGGATCTGAAGGCACAGACACCTGCCGGACAGACACCTCTTCAGGGTGGCGGGGCTGAGGTTCCCACCTAGAGCCAAAGGTCCAGGCCCGCAGCGACCCACCCAGGGATGCTGGACCTAACTCCTCTGGGCCTCTCCCCCAAGCCAGAAGTCGTATGCTATGTTCCTTGAGACTAACAGGCACCCCGGGGACCAGACCCATTGGGAGAGTCGGAAGGGCGCCCACACGGAAACAGAAAAGTCCAGCCGAGACTACGAGCTGGAGTTACCTGGCTTCCAGGTCTGTGGTGAAGAACTCCAGCACGGGCGCTCGGTTAGGCCTCTCCTTCTGGAGGACCCTGAAGGTGTCTATGAGCTTTTGAAACAGGCAGCAAACCTGCGAGGGCATCACCCGTTGGTGCTCAGCGGGGCAGCGGCCCTCCCCTCCCCCAGCCCGCGGCCGGCGGGTGGTCTGCTCACCGAGACTTCCCTCCTGGCCTCTTCCGAGGACAAGATGGCCTCTGCCAGGGTCAGGGTGGAGTTGTACCAAAACTCCTCGCTGCCGCCCAGGCCCTGGGCCTTCTCGACCATTCTCTTCGCTTGCGCGTAGCTCTTCTCCTTGTTGGCCAGCCGCGCCAGGAGGAGCAGGCACTGTGATTCTGCACAGGGATCCTCGAGCTCCTGGGAAGAGACGGAGGGATGCGTGAGTGTACACGGAAGAGAGAGGTCTGGAGCTAGGGTGGGGAGACCGAGACCAGGGGACTTGGAGTGGGGGAGAAGGGTGCGGAGCATGGGAGCGAGCTCTGGGCAGCCTTGGGCCCAGGACTGAAGGATGAAACCCTACTTTTTCCTGGGGAGCGACAACTATGTGTGTGTGTGGGGGGGCAGTGCGGTGCCCCGAGTTGCTGAGAACCAAAGCTGTCCCCCAGTGACCTCCTGGGGTGGCCCCCACTGAGGAGTGGACAGGTGCCCACTGAGAGCCGCAGGTGCCCACCTCCGTCCACTCTGGGTGTCCCCCTTGCAGGTCCATGCTCCTGCTGCCCAGGGTCAGCGGCAACTCCCTATGGGGGCCACTGGCCACGGGCTTCCATGAGCCTGGGCACAGCACGGCGTGACTCCACTTATCGTGGTCACTTGAGTGGTCCAAGGGCAAGTGGCGGCCCCGCCAGGCTTGAAGGGTGGGTTCAGGTCAGAGTGGACCAGGGTGCATCCCTTACAGGAGGGTGGGCAGCGACCTTCTGGGTGGTGGAGGGTTGGCGCCCTAGGCCTCCTGAGCGCTTGCTGGACTCCGCCATGAGCCTCCCTCTTTTGTGGTACCTGCTTGGGGTGAATGGCTCGGGGCTAAGTCCATGCCCTGGACATTCCCTGGTGCCCAGAAAGGTTCGGGCAGCTCAAAGCGTCCAGCCCCATCCCTCAGGGACACTATGGCCACCCAGCCTGGGAGCTGCATGCTACATGCCAGGGAAAACAGAGCAATCTGTGTTAAATACAGAGGAGCATGTGGCTGGGGAGGGCGGAGAGCCCAGTGAGGGTCGGGTGGTGCCGGGTGCTGGCACCTCACGATGCTGTGCCATGGCCCACAGCTGGGCTTTCCAGGCAGACATGGATTCATGTGGTCGTCTGAACAGAGACAGGCAGGCAGCCCCCGGGGATGCAAGGCGCTGGGTCCCCTGCAGAGGTGGGACATGGGCTGGGAGATGGGCGAGTGCCCTTGGCCATGGGGTGTTCTCTGGTGGAGAACAGGTGCCCTCGTGGTGCAGGTTGGTTCAGCAGACCCCCCACACTCTGATGTCCGACAGGGAGGGGCCGTGTCACAGGAGAGATGAGTCTGGGCTGTCTGCCATCCTGCCCGATGCTCGTCCCACCAGGGAGCCACGACCTGAACATGGCGGCCACACTGCGTCTAGTGGAGCAGCCCACTGGGCAGCCTGGCTGGATGTACGGAGCTTCTCTTCAGTAGAAGAGCACCTGCCTACCATCACCCTCACCCCAAAACCTAACTAGCCCTGGCACCCGCCTACCATCGCCCTTACCCCAAACACTGCCTAGCCCTGGCACCCACCTACCATCACCCTCACCCCAAAACCCAGCTAGCCCTGGCACCTACCTGCCATCGCCCTCA
>VMDO01021589.1:0-18809 GCA_007922755.1 Pedetes capensis | reverse complement strand
GCTCAGGGAAGGCCAGCTGCCCCCATGGCCGGGGCTGAGGACCCTGAGGTCAGCCTGCCTGTCTGCCCCAGTCAGCCAGCCACACAGACCCTCCCTGGGATAGGTTCCCTCCCGGCTCCAGAGTGTGCGCACCTGCCTGTCTGCCTGACACCTGCACACACCTGTCCCCTGCCTGACACCTGCACATCTGTCCTCGCCGTGTGAGATAGGCAGGGCCTGATCTCCACAGGCTTTCCTGCATGTCACTGTGCTTTCACGCCATTGCTGGGTCCCTTTCTTTCCCTGGATGTTTCTTTAAAACAAACTGCAGTCTGCCTGCTTCTGTGGCCCTGCCCCAGCCGCCCCATGAGAGCAATGGAGAAGTCTGGCAGGGTGGCATCTGCAGGAAATTTGGGGAGCGTTGAAGCTGCAGGTGGTGGCGAGCAGAGAGGAGCACAGATAGCTCCCCCACCAGGGTTTCCTAAGAGAAGCTGTCCATGGCGGTTAGAGCCCAGGACAGAAGAGCCCTGCTGTGTCCAGAGCTCAGGGCTTCCAAAGTTGAGACCCAACGAGGGGGCGCCGGGGGGCTGCAGGTCTGTGTGCAGGCCCTCCTGGTGCACAGCCACGCTCAGCTGCACAGGATGGGGCAAGGAAGGGAAGCCTGGGCTCCTAAGCAACCCGAGCCCTGGGCAGCCTGGCGGTGCCAGCAGACAGAGGCCAGCTCAGACGTTTCCCAGGGACTTGGTGAAGACCAGGGTTTCAGTGGAGACCCCGGAAAGGCCAGATACGTCCACGAGGTCCACAGATGAGGAGTAAGGACACATCTGAGGAAGACAAGCTCAGACAGAGGCGGGCAGGGCCCCGGGGGCAGGGATAGAACCTGCCTCCGGAGCAAACAGCGCTCTCTACAGGAGACACCATCTGGGCTCCTCAGCTTTGTATCCCCACACACAACATCAGAAAATAAGGCATTCAGAGGTGTGCCGGGAGGCAGAAGAGCACCGTCAAAGTCCAGGGCGGGAGGGGGAGGCCGCAGAAACAGACCCGCAGGAAATTGGGAATTTAGCACGCCTCAATGGGGAAGATGAGGGCTGGGATTTAGCTCAGTTGGCAGAGCACTGCCCTGCAGTCTCTGAGGTCCTGAGTTTTATTCCCAGCACCGAAAAATGGGAGAAGGACATGGCAACCCCCTCCCAAGGCAATCCTGAAACAGTCAGCCATTGAAAACCCTGTGAGGGTCGCTATGAGTCGGACTCCATATGTAACAACAACAATGGGGAAGTTAGAATAGCAGAAAAGCCAGGCCAGGGGAAGACCGACCGGCCACAGAGAGGCAGCCCTGGGAGAGGGTGGAATGGATGTCCTAGAACTGAAGGACAAAGCTCAAGCCTCGGAGGGGACAGGCCGAGGTCTCCTGGACAGACCATTCGGCCCGGTGCGGGTGAAGGGGGGCTGCCCTGGTGGTGGTGACCGGGGGCGCCTTACCTGGAAAGCTTGTTGAGCCTCCGCCAGGAGCAGCCGCGCAGGCTGGTACAGGTCCATGTCCAGCAGGACCTCGCCTTTGAGCAGCCACAGCTGGGGGTAGGACAGCCCATCCAGGCCCTTCCCTGTCCCGCCGTTTATCTTCAGAATCTGTAAACACTGTGGCTCTAGCGTGCCCTGTCCTGATCTGGGTCCTGTGACACACTCAGGCCGAGGCGGCAGAAACACCAGGGCAGGGCCGCCCAAAGGGTCCTTGCGGGTACCGCCCTCACCCTGATGCTCATTCGCCTGTTGAACCCCAGGCCTCCAGGACCCCTGGCTCTCCTTACTCGTCCCACCAGATGGCGAGCCTGGCAGCCACTCCCAGGGTCCACGGTTGCCTCCCTTGCATCCACTCGCCTCCCTTCTCTCCATTTCGCCTGTGGCCCCCTGACCATGTGGATGAGCCACTCGGCCCTTCAGCCCCGCAGGGTGCAGGATGAGGCTTGGCCGGCTCGGACTCCAGGCCCGTGCCAAGCCCCGGGCCTGTGGGAGGCCACACACTCTGACGCCCAGGGTATTCTACCACGCCGCCAGTGCTGACTCGGCCGAGGGGGCATTGACGTAATCGGCACGGGGGCGAGACCGAGTGGACTAGAGGGGAGACTCTGCTAGGGGTTGGGCAAAAGGGGGAGATCCCGGGGATGTGCTCTGCTCCTCAGAGCCCCTCCTCAGTGGCCCCTAGCCGGCTCACTCCCCCTGCTGCTGTGTGCTTAGATTTCCTCTTCCTGGGGATGCCCAGTGCCCCAGGGTAGGGACACCCTTGATCAGGTCTCTCCGTTCCCCACAGAACCCGGCATAGCGTGTATGCAGTAAGCGAGCTCCCACTGCCACCCTGCACAGCAGCGAGTCACTCTCACTGCGGGGCTGTGGGACCGGGCCCCAGCAGAGCACGGTTACCTTGTCCTGTGCTATCAGTGGCTTCCCCTCAGGGGGGCAGGCTGAAGCCAGCTGCTCATGCAGGGTTGGCAGGCTGTCTTCTAACACAGGTTCCTTGTTTTTCTCTTTTCTGAACGCAAGCTCTTTTCTGCAGCTAATTGAAGTAAAATGGGCAGTGTACAGCAGAAGAAATGCAATGGCCAGTGAAAACGGTCAGTTTCACCAGCAATCAAAGAAACACAAATTCAGAAGGCCACGAGAAGCCACCATTCCCACATGTTTGCAAACACTAAGCCTGTCCTGGGCTGGGATTTAGCTCAGTGGGTAGAGCACTGCGCTGCAGTCTCTGAGGCCCCGAGTTCAATTCCCAGCACCGCAAAAATGGGAGAAGGGCCTGGCAATCCACTCCCAAGGCAATCCCGAAACAGTCAGCCATTGAAAACCCTATGAGGGTCGCTATGAGTCGGATACCGACTCGACAGCAGCTAACAACAACAACAACAACAAACCTGTCCCTGGTATTTAGCAGCAGCCTGGCTCCTAATCCGAATCTGCCACCTGTTCTGTCCTTGCAACTATTTGACCACCGACATAGGAGCTTAATTGTTCTTGTTGTTAGGCGCTGTCGAGTCACATCTGACTCACAGTGACCCTCAGAGGGTCATGCATCAGTGGCTGATTGTTCTGGGATTGTTTCAGGCGTGGGCTACCATGTCCTTCTCCCAGTTTTGCCACGCTGGGGATAGAACCCAGGGCCTCTGAGACTGCAGTGTGGCACTGTGCCAGTGAGCCGAACCCCAGCCCGAGGAGCTCAATGTGCATCTCAAGCTCAGCCCATTCAGAGCAGACCCCGCTCCACTGCCCCTCCAGAAAGGCAAAGCTCCTTAGAGCTCAGTGTCCACCACAGAAGCATTTGGTGGCCCCTGCCCTAACGGGCCCTACCTTCACCCATGCCACCGACCCCAGGCCCCGTCACTCTCCACACCACACTGAGTGGTCCTTTAGAAGGTGGGTCAGCGCCTCCCGAGGCTCACCCTACTCCTGCTCATTTTGAGGTCCACACAGGCCCCTTCTATCCCACAGATGACCCCGCCCAGGTCCCCAGGCTTGCCTGCCCCGACCGCCCAGGCTGCCCTGGCCACAGCTCATAGACTTGAGTCCCCCTGTGTCCCCTGCTCCTGGCCTCGCTGCACCTCACCCATTGTTTTCCATCCTTCCTCGCCCTTACCAGCCCACCCTCTGCCCCTGACACACTGTGCGCAGCAGGTGCTTGTGGGAGAGCCAGGCCTCGGCCTGTGGGAGGGCAGTGAGGCCAAGACCAGGTCTGGGGGACGCTCTCTCTGCACCAGGAAGCGTGGCACCCAGCTCTTGCCTTCAGCCGCGGGCCGGGCTCACAAATGTAAAAAGCATGCCGTAGGCAGACATTGTTATCACATGCTGCTATGCGGAAGAGTGTTTACAGTGTAATTTCATCTTTATAAAAACAGCGTGCATTTTTGTATAACAGGGAAAAGGACTAGAATGTGATACGTCAAAACACCAGTGAGGGGTACTGAGGGATGATGGAGCCACTGGTAACATTTATTTGTTTCCTTATCTGTATCTTCTAAAATGTGCACAATGAAGCATACCGCTTTATTTAATAAGAAAAAGCCACGTGACAGAAACTAACAAAAATAGAACTGTTGCCTGCAGCCGTAGCCCTGTGGCATCTGATCCCATCAGATCTCAGAAACTAAGCAGGGTCCAGCCTGGTTAGTACTTGGATGAGAGACCAGCAGGGAACACCAGGTGCTGTGGGCTTGGGAGACGGACCTGGCGACCCAGTCCCCCCAAAAATCAATCCGCCACTGAAAACCCTATGAACGGCAGAGAAGCACTGACAATAGTGTTTCCCCTGTTGTATGTAGGGTTGCTGTGAGTCAGATCCCGACTCAACGGCACCTAACAACGATGACGATGTAATCACAGTACAGAGATATTCCCAAGTGGTCCCTCAATCTCTAAATGACCACGACAGAAATGGTAACGGTTCATTCAGTTGTTAACGTTAGCTGCCCTGCATTCATAAACCTCAAGCACCTCTCAGTGACCTACCGGATGGAATCACAGGAACTCACCCAGGGCTGCAGGGCCCGGTGCCTCTGGGAGAGGCTGGGACCCCTGAGGGACAGCACCCCTGGCCCTGAACCCCCGGCCCTGCCCCCCTGGCCCTGCCCCCCTGGCCCTGCCCCTCCTGGCCCTGCCCCTCCCGGCTCCTGAGGAGAAGCTCCTTCCCCGTGTGCCCCCAGGAGCTGCCCCTGCCAGGACCTCAGGCACCGGGCTGATGGCCCGGCAGCTAGGCAGCAGCTGCACACTGAGGGCCCACAGTGAGCCAGGGCTAGGTCAGGTGGCCCAGGCCGCCTGGGAGCCTCACGCTGGCCTCTCGCAGCTTTAGCCTGGGTTACACCATGCTGGAGAGAGGCGCCCTGTGCCCAGGCTGAGTGCCACCCCCCTCGTGGGCCTGAACGCACCTGGCCTGCTCCAGGTCTCCGATGTACACCTGCCTGACCACCTCTTCGTGGTGAGCCGTGGCGTCCGGCAGCCTCAGGTCGGAGCACACCTGGATAAGCCTGTGGGCAGGGCGGGCGGGGAGGAGGGTGGCTGTCACGGGACACATCCCCGAACGGGGTGCTGTGCTGCGCTCGGTAGGCTGTCCAAGAGGGTTAAGCTGAGGAAGAGACGCACGCTTCGGTGACGTCTTCCATGGTTTCTAAAGCGGGCAAATTAACAGGTGGCTCTGGGGACCTCAGGTGGAAACGTTCCCACCCTTCACGCACGCGTGTCATTTGCCGTATCATTTCTGTGTCAGCCGTCCTCGGAGGTAAAGATCAGGTGTGGTGGGGGCCTCTGCCGAGTCCCAGAGAAGCTTTCCCGGGAAACTCTGCTCTGAGCCTTGCTTACCACACTTTCATTGGGAGGCACTTCAGCCTCACAGCAAAGGCAGGCTGACGCTCCCAAGGGCACCCGTCTGCCTCGCCCACACCCCATGTCAGCCCTCTCCACCTTCTCTTTATCTTTCTCTCCCCTCCACCTCCTTCTCTTGGACCCCGGAGGGCAAGCTGAAGGCCCTATGTCCCTTATCCCCAAACATTTCAGTGCATACTTTCTTTCTTTCTTTCTTTCTTTCTTTCTTTTTTTTTTTTTTTTTTGTGGTACTGGGGCTTGAACCGAGGGCCTTGTGCCTTCATGCTTTGCAAGTGCTGGACCACTGAGCTGCACCCCCAGACAATTTTTTTTAAACTTTTTTTGAGACAGGGTCTCGTTAAGTTATGCAGACTGCCTCTGGTCTCAAATTTGCGATCCTCCTGCCTCTGCCTCCCGAGCCGCTGGGATTACAGGCGTGCACCACCGTGCCCGGCAGTGCATACTTTCTTAAAACAAGAGTATCCTCCAAGGATTGTGCGAGAATTTTGAGATAAAAATATCTCTTCTATACTCAAGAGTTTGTACGTACCTGGTTTAGAAATCTCAGAGGATTTATTGTTTACCCAGATAACCAACGACAGTTAAAGTTTAAAGTGCCGTTGGTTTCCATACTGTCTAAGCGTTTCCCATTTCCCAGGAGGCAGGGGAGGGCACGGACCGCAGGTGGTAGAGGTCTGCGAGGCTCTTGCTTTCCACCACGACGCTGGCGATGAGCACGGCCAACTGCAAGACGGGCACGGTGAGCTCGTGCAGGGCCAGCTTCTGCAGGGCCTTGACCAGGTGGTCCATGTAGTACAGGCTGCACGTCTGCATAAACAGCAAACACGTGAGGTCGGGGGAGGGCGCGCACCGCCCTCCAGTTAGGGCCCCGCACAGTGGCCAGCATACAGCAGGTGTTCAGCCAGTGTTTGTGGGGGGAAGGAAGGGCGTGCGCTCTTCCCACCCTCCGCCAAAGCTTCATGTCCTCAAACACGATGACCTCCAACTGTCAGCACCCAGAGTAAAGATCCTCACGAGACAAACGTCCACTTACGTGTTTATTCGGTAAATTTACGGATCTGTTTCCTTTTTTGCCACAAAAATTACTCATCTATCAAAACCAGAATTTCTTTGTGTTTGCATATAGGAAGAAGAGCAGGTGCTTCCTGCAATGTTGGACTAGGAATGTAAAATGAAACCAAACAAAAACTTTTTTTATCTTTTTGGAGGACTAGGCGTTTTGATTCTGCAGCCATAGCCCTGTGGCATCTGATCCCATCAGATCTTGGAAACTAAGCAGAGTCAGGACTGGTTAGTCCTTGGATGGGAGACCACCTGGGAATACCAGGTGCTGTACACTTGGGAGATGGACTCAGCAACCCACTCCCAAAAACCAATGAGCCATTGAAAACCCTATGAGTAGTAGAGAAGCACTGACAATGGCGTTTCACCTGTTGTACGCAGGGTCGCTATGAGTCGGATACCGACTCGACGGCACTTAACAACAACAACAACAACAACAACAAGGGGGTTTGAACCCAGGGCCTTGCACATGCTTTTCAGGTACTGCACCCCCACCCCTTTTTTACTTTCTGAGTCAGGCTGCCTCTGGCCTTGAACTTGCGATCCTGCTCCTGCCTCCTGAACTGCTGCGATTACAGGAGTGCGCCACGAGCCCGGATGGAACGATTACTCCTAAGTGGAAAATCAGCTGAGTGGGACAAAGGTGTTCAAAAGCCCGCTCTGAGGGCCGTGAGAGTGAGCGAGGCAGGGAGAAGGCACCGGGCCAAGATCTGGGGAGGAAGTCTCTCAGAACCGCGGCCGAGCTTGAGGGCACAGGGTCAGGGGCTGGGCGGCGGGAGGCTGAACAGTGATCCACCCTGCTGCACGCAGAGATTGCTCAGGGGGAGCAAGGACCTAAACCTGACCCTGTGCTGCAAGGCTGGAAAATATTTTTGCCTTTTGAAAATTATTCTGAGAGTATCTGTATGACCTCCAGAAAAGGAAACAATTGTTTAGAAAATGGACACAAGAAAGCACTGAGTATGAAGGAAGAGGTTCCTAATTTTTATTACGCTAAAACCAATCATCTCCACTCATGAAAAGACCCCACTGAGAGAGAGGAAAGGCAAATCACAGGGCATAAGTTGCCCTGCTGTTCTCAGGATGGTCCAAGTGTTCTTCCCAGCATAGATCGAGGATCCTTTCAAGTCAGTAAGGGAAAGACAGGAAGTGAAATGAAGTGGGGGAGCATATTGAAGGGGCCCATCACAGCAGAGGCTGTCCGCACGGCCAAGGAGTGCTGACAAGGTGTCCAGCCTCATTGCAGTCAGGAAGTGCCCACTCACCGTCCCCCGGAGATGCCACTGCACATCTGCCAAGTGGACAACAGCAGGCTGACAAGGGTGTGGGTGGCAGGCGCTCTTCCCGGGCAGGGGGCAGGAGCCAGCACAGCCTCTCTTGGAGGAAACTTGCCAGCCTGGCGACATGCACTGCTCTTAGAGATTCTTGGACACCGTGCTCCAAAGGCTCTGCCCGTAGGCTTTTCTTCCAAACGCACGGTACCAAGATGCTGGTACACAGAGGTTCACGGACACTTCGTTTGTGAGCACCGTGGGTGAGAATGAGGCAGGAGCCCATGAGCAGGTAAGTGGACAAGGAAGGCCTGTTCACTGCAGCGGACACTCTACAGCAACGAAGGGGGGCCACCAGGCACAGACAGGCACGGGGCAACCCCCGACACCATCGCGAGTGAGAGAAGCCAGACCGAGAGGCGATACCTTGGTACCTTGGCACTTGTCCACATCCATTCTGGGAGGATGGTTTAGTGCCAGTCAGGTCAAGTGCTGAGCATGTTTTTCGCATAAGAAATAATGTAAGTGAAGCCGGGCTTAGTGGCGCATGCCTGTCATCCTAGCAGCTCAGGAGGCGGAGGCAGGAGGATCGCAAGTTCGAGACCACAGGCAGTCTGCATAACTTAGTGAGACCCTGTCTCAAAAAGTAAAAAAATGGGCTGGGGGCGCAGCTCAGTGGTCCAGCACTTGCAGAGCATGCAGGCACGGGGCCCTGGGTCCAATCCCCAGTACCACAAAAAAAGAAAAAAAGAAATAACGTAAATGTGTTTACTGGCTCCAGCAACACACTGAATGTCTAATTCAGACACGTGTGCCACTCACATACTTAACAATAAGTTATTTTTAAAATTCTATTGTTGTTCTTGCTGTTTTCCTCTTTCTTTCACTTTTATCACCAGAAAGTTCTTGGGTGCTCTTGTGACCATGTGGCGTACACATGGCTACATACGTAAAAACCCTCACGAGACTGTGAACACAGTACCACCCCAGGCCTTTACTGCTTGAAATCGACACACAAAGTGGTGTGTTCCCCCTTTGTCTCACAGGGAAGTGTCACTGGTTAGCGTGGTCAGGTGGTGAACAAGTGGTGGAACACTGGACCAGAACGCTCTCAAAATTGCTGGCCAAGGACGGGAATGTTCGCGCACAGGGCAATTCGAGTGCTGAATTCAGGCGATGCCTGCTGAACGATTCTATTCCTATAAAGCTTCAAAGCTGGAAGGAAGTCCTGGGCTGAACTGTGGCTCCTCAAAATGCGGGGTCCTGATTCCCAGAAACTGCACGTGTGACCTTCTGTGGCAAAAAGGAACTGTGTGGATGTGACCAAAGCCAGATCCACCCAGGCTGCCTTGAATGTGATCTCAGTGGTCCTTACTAGAGGGACGGCCTATGAGGGGAGGCCACGTGACCAGAGAGGCCTGGATGGGGTGAGGAGTCCAGAGGGAGCAGTCTTCCACTGATGTCACGGTCCTGTGCTTGTAGCTACTTGGTTTGTTCAGCAGGGATGGGCAGGGGGGCAGACGTGGTGCCAAGCTGAGGCAGGTGCACCGCATGTGAATGAGAGGGGAGGGCAGCTCCCCTCAGATGCCGGCGGGTGTCAGGGACAGTGAGGATCGTACGGGGAACAGGCTTTGGGCTCTTTAGGGCCAATGGTGGTCTCTGTCCCCGACCGGAGGTGAGAGACAGCTGCCCTGTGGGGGAGGTGCTTCTGAGGGGTGCTGTGGGGATGACATGGCATGGGAGGGATAGATGCTCTCTGACACCGGGCCCCATCATTAAAACTGCAGGTTACACGGTGGCGCATGCCGTAATCCCAGTGGCTTGGGAGGCAGAGGCAGGAGGAGCGCAAGTTTGAGACCAGAGGCAGTCTGCGTAACTTAGTGAGACCGTCTCAAAAAAAAAAAGTGCTGGGGGTGCAGCTCAGTGGTCCAGCACTTGCAGAGCATGCAGGTGTGAGGCCCTGGGTCCAACCTCCAGTACTGCAAATAACAACAACAACAACAACAAACCAACAACAAAAAAACACAGGCTACAGGGACAAGGTGCCTGAGATAAAATTTTGCAAGAACAAAATTAATTAGACTAAACTCTGGAACTATGTCATAGTGAATTATTTCTGGCCAAGGTCAAGGCCGGTACCTGCTGGCTGCCTAGACACCCTGTGGAAGGCCCAGTAGCCCGCCAGCTGGCACAGAGTGAGGAAGCAATTGCTGTGGCTCTCTGCTGCCCTCTCCTGGTGGACTAATAATCTTTTTCTTTTCTGAGCCCTAGTATAAACTCTTTCACCTCTGGTGACCCTGGCCTCACTCTGACCCACGTCACCCCTGCCCGCATTCACCAGTGAAATCCTGGTCTCAAGCTGGTGTGGTCGCATGTGACTGTAATCCCAGAATTCAGGAGGCTGAGGCAGGAGGATAGAGAATTTGAGGTGAGCCTGGACTGCGTACAAGGCAATACGCTGTCTCAAAACAAACACAAAACAAAAACGCCCGCTCTCTGGGTCCCCTCTCTGGTGCCGTTCACGACAGAAATGCCAGCTGGGGCTGCAGCGGAGGGACGTGGTGCTGGGAAGCCCTCACGGGCTCCCGGTATGCACCCACCGGCTTCTGGAAGCTTGCTGAGTTAATGGTGAGGTCGCTTCTGTCCTGCCTGAACACGGACATCAACTCCTCAGGGCAGGAGTAGGCGGCCCACTCTTCTATGCTGGCTGGCAAGTCCTCGGGGGGTCTGCTGGGCACTGGGGCCGGAGCCTGTGGAGAAGAGAGGCTCAGAGACGGTGCCTCGGCGGCCTGTGCAGGACCGACAGGCTGGGAGCCCTGAGGAGCCAGCACCCCCTGGGCACAGCCTGGGGGTCTGTGCCCCGGGGTGGGGTGCACCTGCTCTCTCCGTGCAGCCCCATGGCACGGGTCTGTCTGCTGCCACCCCAGAGCCACACTCATTTTTAATGTCCAAAATGAGGCTGCTAATTTCACTTGCAAGGGGCACAAACAGTGTTTTCTGCCTCTTGAGCAGCAGGGAGGTGGCCTGGGCTGCTCTGGGTGGGACGGGCGCTCGGGGTCCACAGCCGGCGGGGCTGGCGATGAGCACACGTGCTTCCTACCAGAGCCCAGGGAGTCGCTGGCTCTGAAGGCCGGCAGGCGCGCTGCTCCTTAGGCGGGCTTTGGCAGTGGCGGAAGCTGGGATTTCGGGGTGAGATACATCTCGCAGGCGCACTACGCGCTCCTGCAGGTGGAGAAGCTGCTTCTCCCTGGGTCCCCTCCCCACCCGGAACACTCTGCCTGTCACCAGCGGCCTCTGGGCAGGGAGATCGGGGTGTGTTTCCATGAAAGGCTGTGCCAGGAGGCTCACAGCAGGCACAGGGGTGCTGCGGAGCCCTACGGCTGGCGAAATCACCGCCTCTGCTTTCTGGAAGAGGTAACCGAGCAGTCGGGAAGGGCGGGAGGCCCTGAGCCCAAGCACGGCGGAGCTGGGCCCAGACTCGATAGGCCTGGCCTCAGCCTCTGCCGCCCAGGGCGGGGCAGACGCCTACCTGCACGGGCCGCGGCACCGCCTGCTTCCCGTTCTTGCCCTTCTCCTTCTCCTTCTCTTTCTCCTCCTTCCCTTTCTCCTTCTCCTTTTCCGTCTCCTTCTCTTTGCCCTTCTCCTTCTCTTTCTTGGGCAGTATCAGCTGTGAGGTGATCGGCGCTAGTTCTGGAAGCAGCTTTCCTGCAGTCAGCAAAGAGACCTACGGGGAAGTGAAATCCACGTTGGCGGCATTGAGAACGGGCTCTGCGCCCACTTGCCCCTGCCCCTGGCTGCAGTGGCTCTAGGGTCTGTGCAAGACGCTCGGCTATGGTCGAGGCTGGTGAGCCCCACGCAGAGCAGAGTGGAGTCCTGGCTGGGACCCCGGCCCGAGAGCACACGGGGCATTCCCTGTGGGCGCGCTGCCCGCTGCGTGGCCCCGCAGTGTGCCGCTGGATGTCCTCAGCCCTGAGGGTTCCTGCGGGGAGACCTGTGCCATCCTCGTGCTAGGGGCCTGCTGGGGGCTTCCCACGGGGCTACTGATGGGCACGGGCTTCTGGTGCAGAAGGCCTCGGGCTGCACCCAGCACAGCTGGTGCTCGGGAGCACGTGGCCATCTGAATGGTGCGTTCGAGGAGGGCCCGGGTGGAGAATGTGTGGTGGAGGGAACCCTGCTGGGGGCTGGGTCTGCACCCCGGGGGATGGGGGACCTCCCCAACTCTTTCTGCAGCTGAGGGGCTCCCCTTGCTCCTTAACACTCCACTGGGGACTCTGGGAAAACTTGTCCAGAGAAGACAGACTGTTCTAATGGACACTGCCCGTGGGACCTGGAGAGGCACCCAGGGGAGGTCCCCAAGGAGAAGAGGCCACCAAGAGCTGCCCCTTGCACCCTGCGGGGCGAGGTGAGGGGGAAAGGGTGCCAGGTGGCCTGCATAGGTGGGGCTAGGGGAACAGGGGAAGGTCCTGGAGGTCCGTGAGCTGCTCACAGCTGCAGACAGGAAGACGTGAGGGGCTCTGACCGCCTCCTGTGTGTGGGTCACCCTGCTGGAGCCGTTTTGAGCTGTGGCTGGGCAACATGTTGGCTGGGTTTGGGGAGCAGTAGGACCCTGATTTTGAGGCATTCCGCAGGAGGAGGGTGAGGGGGTGAGGACACTTCAACAGAGAGGAAGAATATGGACTTCACAGGAGAGAGATCTGCTTGTCTCTTAAAGGTCTTTAGGAAAGACTGGGAAACGCTCCGATTTATTTATAAAACATTGCTGCCTTGTCCCAAAGCAAACAGCAGACGGGAGCCCCATGGGCTCTGGTCCCAGGAAGGGGAGGCTGGGGTTGGCAGGGCCCTCGCGCAGTGGCCAGCCCCGGAGCCGGCCCCTCACCTGCCAGATGCGTCTGAGGAGGGAGTAGGCCATGAGGCAGTCGTCCTCATACTGCGCGGAGCTGGGGGACGAGGCCAGCGCCCGCAGGATGTGCACTCGGGCCAGCGTCTCCAGCTGCCTCACGCTGCGGAACTGCTCCAGGGACACCGTCTCCCTGTCCTGGGCGGCTTGACTCTCCGTAAGGATCTGGACGGGCGTGGACTCCCCTGCGCAGCGGGGTGCGGAGGCTGAGGGCACCCCGGCCGCCCCTCTCCCGCCTGGTGACGTCGCTGCTCCTGCTCTGACCCAACCACCTGCCCTTCAGCAGGCTCTTCAGCATGCTCACCCTCCATGCAGCCCATCCCCCAGGGCCTGGGAAGCAGGAGGTCCCAGGGCTGGCATGGGTGGGGAGCCTGGCGGGTGTCTCAAGGTCCTGGGGCCTGACTTTGGGCTGGTGCTGGAGCGGTGGGCCATGCACCACCCACTGCCATCCACCCTGGCTGGATTGCATGGGGGATCTCAGGCCCTGGCTTGCCCAGACACACGGGTTAGATGGGGGGTGGATGGGCCAGGCTGCTTCTCTCACATGCACACGGGGGCTGCCCTTCCTACACAGGAAGGGTGGATGGGCCGATCTGCTTCTCTCACGTGCACACGGGGGCTGCCCTTCCCACACAGGAAGGGCGGATGGCCAGCCTGCTTCTCTCACGTGCACACAGGGGCTTCCCTTCCCATACAGGAGGGGCGGATGGCAGGCCTCCTTCTCTCACATGCAGATAGGGGCTGCCCTTCCCATACAGGAGGGGTGGATGGCCGGCCTGCTTCTCTCACATGCAGAGGGGGCTCCCTTCCCATTCAGGAGGGGCGGATGGGCCGGCCTGCTACACTCACATGCAGATGGGGCCTGCCCTTCCCATAGGGGAGGCATCTGCCCTGGGACAGAGTGTCCACACAGACTGGCTGGGCCAGCTTTCCCCTGCCCCTCTGACCGGAGCCCAGACCCCAGGGGCCAGTGCCCCCTTCTCCTGGAGGCTGCTCTCTCCTGAGAGGCCACGCTTCCTCTGTCCAGGCTGAGGTCTATTCCGCCTGACTCTCTCAGAGCCACTTTGCACTCCTGGCTGGCCTGGCTCGGGCACCCGATGGCTCCGGAGGGCCCTGGGATCCACCTTGGCGGGACTCCTGGGGCCCCCGCATGTGTTGCCCCGTCCCTGTCCTGATGCACGCTCCTCCCCGCTTCCCCGAGGGCCTGGGAGTTCTGTGAGAGGCCCTCGTCCATCCTTGGAGCAGGCGCAGGCCCAGCGGCCCCTGGGACAGTGGCCCTGACCAGCCCAGCACTGTCTAGGGTGACTGTGGAGTGGACTCTAGGTCATGGCAGGCCTCCTGGGGGCGCTCCAAGGGGAGCCTGTGGGCGTGTGTTCCCTGCAGGCCTGCCCTGGGCAGTGGTGGTGCTGAGGCCCACAGGGCAGCTGTCCTCCCCTCGCACTTGCCCTCTTGCCCCTCGCGGTCTGCGGCAGGCGGGGAAGTACAGTGCCCCTCAGCCCACAGCACCCGGGACGCCTGCTGCTCCAGTCCAGGGGAAGGGCGGCTGTGGGACTGGCAACCACACCACGTGGACAGGGCTCCCAGCCTCTGAGAAGCCTGGCTGGGGCCGCCTACACGTGCTCCGACAGCGGGGAGGCCATCTCTCTCCCTGCCCCGGCCCTGAGCACAGGGAGGGCGGGTCCACACTGCCTCCCAAGCCCGGGAAACTCCTCCAGGGGAACCTGAGCCTGGGACCACACTTGGCTGCTCCTGAGGAGACCAAGTCCCCTGAGCACGGAGCAGGCAGGGCCACAGGACTGCAGCGCTCGCACAGCGGAGGGCGGGGGAGGCGGGCATGTGCGCGGGGTCCGTCCTCACCTTCCACCCTGGGCTCCGGCTCCGGCGTGGGTTCACTGGGCTTCATGGCCAGCAGGATCTCGATTGCCCACGTGAGGTGGGAGATGACGTCTTCAAGAGGAAACTGCTTGTAGTACAGCCACGCGCTGAACTCCACGATGTAGTCCACCTTCTGCCAGCTGCTCTCCGGCTTCTTTGGGACAAGACAGAAAAAGCAGGACAAAGGCTGGGATGGGCGGCCGGCGGCGTCCTGCGGACGAGCTCTGAAGAATCCAGCGGAGGCAGGAACCAGCTGGGCGGCCCCCGCGCCCCGAGCGGCCCAGGGCCCACTCCCGGGGTCTCCCTCTGAGTCCTGCCCCAGCAGGCCCTGGGCACGGAGCCCCTTACACGCGATTCTCTCTCTAAGACACAGCCCATTCACCCCACGCCGCCAGGCGCAGACCTGCAGGGCCTGGATGGCCTTGTGGTAGCAGGTCAGCTCTCCGCAGACGCTCTTCGAGCTCAGGGCCAGGCGGTGCCACATGCACGCTAAGTAGTCTTCGCTCTCATCTTTGAACTTCTGGATTTCCATGGTGAAGTTCTGGTCCAGTTTGGCCTTCACGATGACCATATGTTTGAAGATCAAGCTAAAGGAGATAAGAGGAGAAGCCAACGCTTGCACTCAGTGATAAAGATCTAAACACAAGCCGGGCACGGTGGCGCACGCCTGTAATCACAGCGGCTTGGGAGGTGGAGGCAGGAGGATCGCAAGTTCGAGACCAGAGGAAGTCTGCGTAACTTAGCGAGACCCTGTTTCAGAAAGTAAAGAAAAAAAAAAAAAGGGCTGGGGGTGCAGCTCAGTGGTCCAGCACTTGCAGAGCATGCAAGCGCGAGGCCCTGGGATCAACTCCCAGTACTGAAAAAAAAAAAAAAATCTAAACACACAGAGTGCGCAAAGCTCAGCTCGTCCAGGTCCTGCCTGGAGCAGAGCCAGCCGGCACCCAACGAGGGGTTCCCGCTAGTTCTCGCTGTTGTTCACTTCTTCCTGGGAAGATGGGGTCCTTCGGCGGGGGGGTGTGGGGCGCCCGGCTGGGGCGGTGTGGAGAGCATGGCAGGGGGCCCGGTGTGGGCACTCACAGGCGGTGGGCCGTCCGCGGCAGCATCTGCACGGCCTCGTCCAGCACCTTGAGGCCGCCCTCCCAGTCGTCCTGGTCAGCGTAGCTGTGGAACAGCAGGCCGTAGAGCGCGGCGCGGAGCGTCAGGTCGTTCTCCGCCCCTGGGGTGGGAGAGGCAGGCCTCAGGGCGGGCGCTGACGGACCTACCCGACGCCCCCTGCGGAGGGCCGCGAGACCATCTGCGGCGAGGTGGACGGCCTCGGCGCACTGGGCTGTCTGTTGTTCGAGGCTGGGTCCCCCAGCCCTGTGGTCTGTCTGGGGCAGGTGGCAGACGAGCGCCCAGCACAGCTGCCCCTTGCCCATCAGTAGCCATTCAGGGGCTCCCTGCTCCCACTGTCCTTCCTCCTCCCTCCTGGCCCTCCTGCTGGATGCTTCCCCAGCAGCCTGTGACCCTGCTGGGCCTGCTCTGTGTCCCCGCCTGCCACTGCTGGCCACCTGGTGGTCTTGGGGTCCAGCCCCACCCCACGGAGCACTCAGGCTCTGCTGTCTCCCACCCCAATGTGGTCTTCAGAAATCCTGCTGTAGTGCCGGACGCCGTGGCGTACACCTGTAATCCCAGCAGCTCGGGAACAGAGGCAGGAGGATCGCAAGTTCGAGACCAGAGGAGAGGCAGTCTACGTAACTTAGCAAGACCCTGTCTCAAAAAGTAAAAAATGGGCTGTGGCGCAGCTCAGTGGTCCAGCACTTGCAAAGCATGCAGGTGCGAGGCCCTGGGTTCAACCCCCAGTACCACAAACACACACACAAAAGGAAATTCTGCCGTTTTTCTCATAATCTGAAAATAATGTGACAAGGAAGAAAGAAAAAGCCCTTCCTCCCACTGCTCTACCCTACCACTGAGGGCAGGCGACAGGCATAAGGGTAGGACCTGCAGTGCCTGGCCACCAAACTTGACACGCATCTCCAGGACCGAGACTGGCACCCAGCGCTGAGGCGGTTAGCTGACAGCAGGGAGCAGGGAGCTTTTCTGGGGTGCTGGCAGCGTCTGTACTGTGGGGTTCAGCACTTAGCTCAGGCTGGCTTGCACGTGGCTGTATCTTCGCTCATTATCTCAAGTCAGTTTTGTCTCTTAAATGGACCTTGATGTGCTCAAGGCAGGGAGCGCTTTTCTGCTCCGCAGTGTTTCATGGCAGTCAATAGGGTTCAACAGGGAAACATGATTTATCTGTCAGCTCTGCCTCTGGGCTACCTGCAGTCAGGGCCGTCTCTGCGCTCAGGCAGAGGGTCTTCGTGGAAAGTGTGGAGTGTGGGACAGAGGTGCCCACGGCGTGGCCGTGGGTCAGGTGGCCCCATCCTAGGGCACAGGGTGTCAGACACCGAGAGCTGGAGCTCCCCTGATCCCGGTCCTCCCCTCTGCGAGGGCCCATGGCCCCGTGGGTCCTCTACCCACCAACCTGGGAGAAAATGGCCTTCGGCCATCGTCCCACCACCCTGGAAGTCAGCTGTGGGCCACTGGTGCAGCAGCAGCGTCTTCTCCAGCTCCTGGTGGAAGCAAACAAATGGCTCTCGTTGGGGGTCCAGCGGGTCCTCCCAGCCTTGCTTCTTAAGAACCATAGGCCTGGGGCCGGGTGCAGTGACGCACGCCTGTAATCCCAGCGGCTCGAGAGGCGGAGGCGGGAGGATCGCAAGTTCGAGACGAGAGGCAGTCTGCGTAACTTAGCGAGACCCTGTCTCAAAAAGTAAAAAAATGGGCTGTGGGTGCAGCTCAGTGGTCCAGCACTTGCAGAGCATGCAGGCGCGAGGCCCTGGGTCCAACCCCTAGTACCACAAAAACAAACAAACAAACAAACAAGTTCAGTCACATTTCACCCCAAGGAAAAGGCTCCCTAGTGCAAGGCTGGGTACACAGCACACACAACACCCCACAAGCCACAGCCACTGCCCACACCCTGCATCACCCACACTACATGCCCCCTACTCATGCCACACATTGCCTACTCTTCTAACATAATCTCTAGTTTTTCAATGACGTGAAAGACCTTCATCAAAAGGATCAAAGCACATTAGACAAAGTGTGCAGGGCGCAGTGAAAGCGGTGCTCAGAGGCAGCTTGTGGCCACCAGCACCTCTGCTCACAAGCGAGACAGACCTCAAGTCAGGACTCCAACTTTAATTCCCAAGACACCAGAAAAAGAACAGGGCAAATCCCAACACGAGGAAGGATGGCACCATAAAGACCAGAGCAGAGACAGACCGCTGAGAACAGGAAAACAGGAGGGGAAAATCTAGCGTTCAAAGGTCACGGAAGAGCCGGGCGCAGTGGCTCGCGCCTGTAATGCCGGTGACTCGGGAGGCGGGGGCAGGAGGATTGTGACTTGGAGGCCAGAGGCAGCTGGTGCAACTTAGTGAGACCCTGTCTCGAGGTAAAAAGAGAAAATGGGCCGGGGTGCAGTACAAGGGTGGAGCCCTTGCAAAGTGTGTGCAAGGCCCTGGGTTCAAGCCCCAAGGAAAACAAACAAACAAACAAACAAATAAATAAATACATAAATAAATAAAAGCTGCTTAAAGCGGGAGGCCAGAGGTTGCTGCTGAGCTTGGCTGGGGCCCCTGCCCTCTGGGGCCTCGCACCCTGTGGGGATGGTGCTGCGGGGACGCACTTCCTGCCGAGGGAAGCCCCGGGCCCTGGCTGGCGCCCCCGCCACACCTGCTTCTTGGCCTCTGTCTTGTTGATGATGCCGATGACCCTCTGGACTGACCCTCTGGCCTTCTTCCTGTTGCTGGCCGAGGACAGGAGCGGCAGCCAGGTGTTCCAGTAGTGCCGAGCGGCCAGCATCACTAGGGCACTGCTGCCCGCAAAGCCCCCAAACCTGCAATGGGTCCCCAGTTGGAGGGAGGCCGGCTGCCTGTGGTGCCCCCCCCACACACCTCTGCGCCCGGGAGCTCCTGGGCTCGGGGGCCAGGGGTTGACCCCGCTGCTGCGCCCTCTCCTCAGCAAAGCCGGCCCACTGCCTGGGCCTGGTGCCGTCCCTGCTGCAGGGCAATGGTAGGGCTCCCCACCGCTCTCCTTGGGGCCCAGGCCTGGCCTGGCCCTTGCAAGGCCCCTCTGCCCCTGCTCAGGCTCCAGGCTGCTTAGGGACCCTCACCCAGCCCCAGCGCCCGCCCAGCTAGAAGACCCTCTTAGCTTCTCACAGGGCTACCCAGGCTGCGCCGGCCTCTGTGGTCACAGCCGTGCTGCACGACATGGGGAGGGGCCTAAGGGACACTGCCCGGCGGTGTGATGCGCTGCGGGCTTTCCCACGCTCC
>VMDO01021588.1:0-35125 GCA_007922755.1 Pedetes capensis | reverse complement strand
GATGATGATGACGGTGGTGGTGATGATGATGGTGATGATGATGATGGTGGTGATGATGGTGGTGGTGATGATGATGGTGATGGTGGTGGTGATGATGATGATGGTGATGATGATGGTGGTGATGATGATGGTGATGATGATGATGATGGTGATGATGATGGTGGTGATGATGATGATGGTGATGATGACGGTGGTGATGATGATGATGATGGTGATGATGGTGGTGGTGATGATGATGATGATGGTGATGATGGTGGTGATGATGATGATGATGATAATGATGATGACGGTGGTGGTGATGATGATGGTGATGATGATGATGGTGGTGATGATGGTGGTGGTGATGATGATGATGATGGTGATGATGGTGGTGGTGATGATGATGATGATGGTGGTGGTGGTGGTGGTGATGATGATGGTGATGATGATGATGATGGTGGTGGTGATGATGATGGTGGTGGTGATGATGATGATGATGGTGATGATGGTGGTGGTGATGATGATGATGATGATGGTGGTGATGACGATTTGAGACAGGGTCTCCCTCTGTAGCCCAGGCTGCCCTCAAACTCCCGCTCCTCCTGCCTCGGCCTCCTGAGTACTGGGCCGGTGGGCGTGCACCACTATGCTGGGCCCTGGGATATTTCCCAACACTTGTTTTTAAGTCTCTGTGTTGCAGAGGAAGAACAGATGGAGCCTCAGGCCAAACCAAGAAAGTGCTTTGCTTGCTTATGAGGATGTGAGAGAGGGGCGGACGGCAGCCAAGAGTGGACTCCCGGGGAATACCGTGTTTAAGGGGCAGGCAGGGGAAAGGGGGCCTAAGAAGGAGGCACAGAGGGATGGATCGGATGGATGGAGGGGAAGTGGGGGAAGAGCATTGAGGAGGAGGCGTGGCCAGCAGGGTCAAACGTAAGCATCATGTAAATGTTCCCCATGTGTCTCACATGCGGGGCTGAAATGAAATTAGCTTTGCACTGAGACCACACATTTCAACGACTCTGTGTCTCATTTGCTAAATAAACAGGAAGGACGATTTCTCCAGGGCCTCTTATTTTTCTTGGACTCCCTGGCGTGCTCCCATGAGCACTCCACCCAAGCGATCCTGGGTGTCTTTGTTGCTTGCTGATGAGAGTGCAAACTCAAGAGCCTTGTCCAGCTCAAAGGACTCCACAATGGCTGGCCGTGTTCTCAGCGTCCTTTCCCGTTCCTGCCATTGCCCGCACAGGTGGGGATCTGTGTATCCAAATGCGCAAATCCTAGTGCCGTGCTCCACAGGCTGCAGAGAACCACACACTGCTCACGCAGCAGCCTTCCTCCTGCTCTGCATGCGCTCATTTCTGTTTCCTATCAGAAACTCAGTTCCTAGGATTGCAAAGGGTAGGGAGGCATCAGGGACTGTCTTCTTTTCCTTCTCTTCTGCTTCTGTATAACTTACTGGATTTGATTCGATATGTGGAAGGAATAGCATCCCAGTGCTGCGTGCCCATGGATGTAGTGGGGAGGGAGAGGGGAGCAATGAATGATGCCATGCTGTATAAGTTGCTGTTGCAACAGGGGACAATCATAGGAAGATTGACTTTTTTTTCTTTTGTGTGGTACTGGGGGTTGAACCCAGGGCCTTGAGCTTGCATGCTTTGCAAGTGCTGGACCACTGAACTGCACCCCAGCCCATTTTTTTTTCTTTTTTTACTTTTTGAGACAGGGTCTTGCTAAATTATGCACACAGACTGCTCTGGTCTCGAACTTGTGACCCTCCTGCCTCTGCCTCTCGAGTTGCTGGGATGACAGGTGTGCGCCACAATGGTCAGGGTTGGAAGATTTCCTTATAAAGAGACTATTCTCATAGTGTGGGAAGGCACAGGGAGATCGTGTGGGTAGTGCAAGAATCCAGGCCAGTCAGTGCCTGGAAATCACCATCCGAGGCCTGCGGACAGGAAGGGAAGGCGGAGCCACCATAACGGGGGAAGGAGGAGGAGTCACGTGTTGCAGGCCACCTTGCCAGGAGCGGAGGTGGGATGATGCAGGACCAAGAGAACAAGTTCCTCCCTCTCCTCCTTCCCCTGCGCTCTCCAGCTGAGGATTCCTGCAGGCTGAAGCTGAGAAGCCAGAAGGCACAGGGGTCCTGCACTGTGACCCATGCGGCGGGAGGAGGCAGGGAGGGGAGGGCTGCAGAGTGGACCTTGGAGAGGCAATAAGAAGACATCTGCCCCAAACATGACCTGCCTGCAGCACGTCTGACTTCGATTTGTGCTGAAGATGTCTGCTGTATAAATTATGAATGGAATAACGCATGTCGGATTGGTAGGTGAGAGCCCATTGACTGCTTCCCCGAAAGCATGTCTAACATAAAGGTCAGGCGAGGAAGCCAGCAGGAGATGGGGGTGGGGTGCAACGGGAGACATGATAAAGAAAATCAAGGGTCACCTCGGTGGGGGAGACGGCAGGATGTGGCACAGTACAGCAATGCCCTCCACCCTTCATCCTTCCTCTGTTCAAACTCTCAGCTGCGTAGGTTTCCAGTGCCTTCCCTCTTTACACTTGGCCATGTTTGGCCATGGGGATGACAGCAGATGTCACCAAGTGAAGGCCTGAAACGAGCCCCTGCTTTGGAGCTTGTTCTGCTGAGCGTCTGCCATTGCCATGAGGATGTGCCACCGTAGCCTGCTGGGACGTCGCTAAGACAGGCGGCAGAGCCACATTGCACAAATTGCTCCAGTTAACCAGAGAAGAAGCCAGTGTGGGTCTGCTGCTGCCCAGATGTGAGGGAAATCCTGGCCAAGATCAAGAGAAACACTTACTGATTTCAGAGGAGAGAGTCCTTTCCCAGTGTTTATGATTCCAGGTGCTTATAGTTGTCGTTGTTGTTAGGTGCAGGCGAGTCATGTCTGACTCATAGCGACCCTATGTACAACAGGCAAAACACTATTGTCAGTGCTTCCCTGCTATTCATAGGGTTTTCAATGGCTGATTGTTTTTTGGAAGTGGGTTGCCGGGTCTGTCTCCCAAGCCTACAGCACCTGGTATTCCTAGGTGGTCTCCCATCCAAGTACTAACCAGGCTGACCCTTCTTAGCTTCTGAGATCTAACAGGATTGGACACCACAGTGCTACAGCTGCAGGTGGTACTTAAAGTAATAAGCATTTGTTATTTTATTTTATAGATAATAAATATTCATTTTATAAACACTTTATGGTTTCTTTTTAATGTATCATAATAGAAGCAAGCAATAACTGATGGATAGTGTAAACTGATATTCTTAATAAAGTCCCAAAGGATTGGAGATCTAAACATTTTTTTTTCTTTTTTCTATTTTTTTTTCTTTGCGGCACTAGGGGTTGAACCCAGGGCATTGCACTTGCACGCTTTGCAAGTGCTGTGCCACTGAGCTGCAGCTCCAGCCCATTATTTTTTTTACCTTTTGAGTCAGGGTTTCACTAAATTACGCAGACTGCCTCTGGTCTCCAACTTTCGATCCTTCTGCCTCTGCCTCCTGAGTCGCTGGGATTATAGGCCTGCACCACCATGCCTGGCTAGAGATCTAAATTTAAAAAGGGTGTCGACACAAGTCCTAGAAGAGAGCCCGGGTAAACATCTATATAATTTAGGGCATGAGAAAAAAATTATTCATATTACTCAAAATCCAGAAACGGTTAAAGAAAATTAACACATTTGACTTCAAAAGAGGTAAGAAAAATTTTATAGGGTGAAACACCCTAAGCAGGCACAAAGTGAAAAATGGGTGCCTGGGAGAAAATATTTGCAACATATCATTGATAGAGGCCCCGTACACCCACCGCATAAGCACGCGCAAGAATCCAAGTGCAAGGAGCGTGGGCAAAGCAGGTGCTGGGTTCACTAAATAAATAAACAAGTAAGTAAGTGGCACTTTCACACTCCGAGCTGCATAGAGTGCTATGTTTAGCAACCCTGCTTCGTGGCCTGTATGAATAAACAGCCTGAGTCAACTTTATGCGCCTTTCCCTATTCGCTCACGTCCTTAATACCCCTTCCCACATGTTGGGGATTTCTAAAAGTACCCCATGAAAGGGTCCCTCTGATCAGCTTTGAGGGACTGACCTCTGGATGACCCCAGGGCCACATTCCACTCACTCACTTCTCCCCCTCCCATCGAGTGACTAAAGATGGTTCCTGACCAGCCTGACCCTGTCCTAACCACCTCTACCTTGATTGGTTACCCCAAGCTCCCTGATTGGCTCCTAAAGGACTGTACCTGATTGGACTCCTACATACCCTGCTCACCAATCCAAACTGCACCCCAAAATCACCTTATTTAAATAACTGTCCCACCTGGCAGGTATGGCAGGTAAGGTGCCATACCTGCCAGGAATGCACCCTGATTGGCCGTCCCCAGTACACACCCCCTCCCAGGAGCCTATATAAACAGGCTCCTGGACCCCACTTGTAGGGAAAAAGTGGGAGGAAATTGGCAAAAACTCCCAAACTGGGAAAATGGCGTTTGAATATCTGGTTTGTAAGTTAGAAATCTAGGGAAAATGAAAGAAACTTGGTTGCATGTTTGTAGAAAACCCTTCCTGATTGGACAATTGGACTGAAAGCTGATTGGCTCAGGCCATTCCATGGGCGAGCTACATAAAGAGCTGCGCTGCAGCAGCTCGACCCTTTTGGCACAGCTTTTTAGGCCCTTTTAGGCTTTTTGGCACCCTTTCTGTGCCTTCTCGCCTGTTCCTGCCCGGACCACCTCTGAGGAAGCACCTCTCCCACTGCTCTGCCCCGGACCTTTGGTGAGGAGAGAATGCTCTCCCGTCACAATCCTCAACAAGGAAAAGAACCTGCTCTCCGTCTGACCGAGGAAGCAACAGCTGTCTCCTTGTGACCACTGAGACGACCAACACAGGTGGTTGCCCCTGGAAGGTAAAAGCGCCTGAGGCTTTTCCTTTCTCCCGTCTCTGCCGGGATCCCGAGGGCTGCAGGAGTCTGCGCCCCTCACCTGAGGGTCCCGAGTGAACTGTGTTTAGTATCTGTGTGCGCGACGGTGCCGCCCGTCCGAACCTCCAGGCCGGACCGGGAGGTGCGCGCCCCATACCACTTTCACCCTTCACTGTTCTCCAATTACTGTCTGGACCCCATCACTGTGATCCAGCTCTCCCCAATCCTGAGGCAGATTATAATCAAGCCGGTGAGTCAAGCCCAGGGGCCCCGAAACACCAAAGGCCACTAGCAACTCACGAAGAGCCCCCCAATTCCTCCCATCCTTGGGAAGGAGTGGGGTAGAGAAGGTGAGCTGTGAGAGTCAAGACCACTGGACCTCCAGCGTCATGGAACACCTTTTCTGTAGCATTAAGAGCTGTACCATCAGTGAGCCAGGAGCATTGTCACTTATAAAGGGCTGCTTGCTGGGTGCCCCACACCAGGGGAGCAACCCAATCAACTTTCCCTCTCCTGTTGGTTCACAGAAGGTCTCCCGAGGTCTTTCTTTGGCTCCTCCAGCCATTCCATCAACCCCGTCCTGAGGGTTCCCAATACCCATTCGGTGCCGGGCAAGGCTTTGGCCTCAGCCAGGCCTGAGCCAAACCCCAACACTCACACATATTCCCCAATCTTCTGTCTGTATAAAGTGGTAGAATCATGTAGTGCTTATGAAGCATAGCTTACCTGCCCATTGGTCACTCTGTGCCTCACCTTTTGGGGACGGTCAGGACGTGAATGTCCTTACAGGTTTGGAAACAGAGGGGGAAGTGGGTGTGTGGCTGAGCGGAATCAGCACTGTCTTGCAAGGCGGATGCTGCAGGGAGCCCATGACAGTTTCCTCGTGGAACTGCAGGGTAGATTTCCTCAGAGGGGAGGAAATAGCTACTGCTTCTGTCAAGGAAGATTCAGGAGAATTTAGGGTTTTAATATCCCCAGCTTCATGAGAATGCAAATTATCCTATCTCGATTTTCAGAGCCCGCTCTGTCCCTTCGCTTTAATAGAAAACAGCTTGCAGATTGAGTGCTGTGATATGATCGTTGGTTTCCTCCTAAAATCCGTATGTTGCAACTTAGTCCCTGATGTGCCAGTGTGAAGGGGTGGGGCCTTTGGAGAGTGATCAACTGTGCTCCATCCTCCTGAGTGAGATAAGTGCCTTTCTCACTGCAGCTGAAGGGAGCCGCCCAGCCCTTCCACCATGTGAGGTGCAGCCAGGTACCATGTCTGGGGCAGTGAGCTCCTCACAGCTGCTGAATCTGCCAGGTCCTTCATCTTGGGCCTCCCAGACTCTACAACTGTGAGCAATAAACTTCTTTGTTTATAAACTGTCTAACCTAAGGTGTTTTGTTGTAGTAGCCTGCCAGGTCTAAGAGTTGAGAACTCCATTTGTGCTGTAGTTAAGCAAGTCATGGGTGAGATTCTGGGTTTGGGTTTCGGCAATCTCAGCTCTATGGCAGGAGAAGACAAGGAGATGAGAGTTTCTTCAGGGTAGACATAGAAACGTTCAGGTTATTTATACAGCGCTTAAGTTGGAAATCTGAGTCCCTGTGTATATTCTTTTCTTTCCTACCATGTCTAGTGTAACTAAGAGCCACCAAGCAAAGTCTTTGCCTGCAGCCGTACCACTGTGGCTTCCAATCTCGTCAGATCTCGGAAGCTAAGCAGGGTCAGGCTTGGTTAGTACTTGGATGGGAGACTGCCTGGGAACACCAGGTGCTGTAGACTTGGGAGAAGGACCCGGCAACCCACTCCCAAAAATCAATCTGCCATTGAAAACCCTATGAATAGCAGACAAGCACTGAAAATAGCATTTCCCCTGTTGTATGTAGGGTTGCTATGAGTTGGATGCTGACTTGATGCCACCTAACAACAACAACACAAAACCAATTTATTTTTATTCATTTATTTATTTATTCATTGACTTGTTTGTTTGTTTAGAGACAGGATCTTGCTATGTAGTCCCAGCTAGGCTGGATCTCACTATGTAGACCAGGCTGGCCTCAGAGTTGTGGCAATCCTCCTGCCTCTGTCTTCAGAGTGCTGGGATTATAGATGAATGTCACCACTCTCAGCAGTGGCATGATTTTAAGAAACATCAAAGTGGCTATGATACAAATGCCTGTCAATAATAAATTTGATAAATAACCTGTGTTAAAGTTATACAACACAATACTGTCAGAAAGGAAATGGTAACAAAAAAACAGTTTTGTGCAACAGCAATGGAAAGGGGCTAGGGTGAAAAGAGTCCGTACTGTATGTTTGTAGGCAAAACTCATTTATGGCAGAAGCGGCAAGAACGCTTACTGTGGAGTGGTCAGGAGGTCTGCTGTGGTATTAGAAATGTTGCATATACCTCGAACTGGGAAGTGGTTAAATTGTGGTGTGTAAACATGAAAAAATGTTTAGCACTCTTAGCCATCAGGGAAATGCAAAGCAAAACGACTCTGAGAATCCATCTCACCCCAGTCGTAATGGCTGACTGCAACAAAACAAATAAGAAATGCTGGGAGGATGCGTGTGTGAGGAAAGGAACCCTTTTACACTGCTGGTGGGAGTGTAAGTCAGTTCAGCCGGTATAGAAATCAGTGCGGTATACCTCAGAGAACTCAAAATAGAATTACCATGTGATCCAGCTGTACCACTTCCCAAAGGAAGGTACGTCATCACAGGGACACGCGCACTTCCATGCTTATGGCAGCACTCTTCACCGTGGCCGGGGTATGGAATCAACTCAGATGTCCATCAACAGAGGGTCTGATTTTTAAAATGAGGTGTATATATGCACAATGGAATATTATTCAGCAGTAAAGAAGAATGAAATTATGTCATTTGCAGCACAATGGATGGAACTGGAGAGCATAGTTTTAAGTGAAATAACCCAGACTCAGAAAGAGGAATACCACATATTCTCACTCATCTGTAGAAGCTAGATGTAAATTAAAGAAAAAATATACACAATTATAATTATCTAAGATTGAAAAATACAAGTGGACCCAACATGAGGGGTGAAGGGACTAGTGGGATGGAGAGGGTGATGAGGAAGGAGAAAGGGGGGGAGAGAGAGCGACATGGAAGGGTGACAAAGGAGTTAAAAAGTGTGAAAAGCAGGATGCAACTCTAAAAAATCCAAAAAAATCACACTACACCTCATAAATATGTACTATTATCACTACGTGCTAATAAATCTTTTTCCAAAATGTTTAAGGAGATGGAGATGTTAACAACCCTGATTTGATAATTTCACACTGTATATATGAACGGAATTATCACCCTGTGTCCCATAAATGTGTACAATTAAAATACTAATAAAATTTAAAAAACATTTTTTCTGAGTTGTATGCATATTTGTAGATTTTGGTAAATGCATTTTAGTAAAGAAAATAGGAATAGGTGTATGGATCTGTTTCATTGTGACAACATAGAGGATACACATCTAGAAACTACTGGATGCTGCTGAAGTGAGCCAAAACAAGGTTGAAGGGACAGGAGAAATGATAAAACTTCTCCTAATGTATCTTTTCATGCAGTTTGGATTTTTGAATCACGCTACTGTCTTACTAGTATTACATAACGTTATTCCAATAAGCAGGCCCACACCATTTTTGTTCTACCTGGTACTGGGATTGAGTCCAAGGACTCATGCGTGCTAGGCAAACACTCTACCACGGAATCCAGCCCTAAGGGTTATTTTGAACTTATCTTCTCCTCTCCCCAATGGCCTCCCTTTCCTCTTCCTCCTTCTCCTCCTCTCTCTTGTCTTGGACTTCGTCTTCATCTTCATCTTCTTTGTTTTTGTATTGCAGTGCTAGAGATCAAACCCAGGAAGTCGTGTATGTTATGGAAGTGCTCTACCACTGAGCTAAACCCCTAGCCACATCTTGAGAAGTGTGGAGCCACAGGATGAAAGTAACTGCGGCTGAGTCACTACATGGAGCGCAACTGCTCCGGGGAGATACCCACTTCACAATGGAGGGGTTGTCTTGTTTTGATTTGAGAGTAGGTCTCCCTGTGTAGCCCAGGCTGGCCTTGAACTCACGGTCCTGCCTTACACCCCCTACGTGCTGGGTTACAGGTGTGTGCCATCACATCCAGCACAGAAGAGGTTTTGAGGGCGACAAATAAACCTTTTTGATCTGGGGTTTGTTTGTTGCCTCCGCCCTTAGAGCATTCTTATCAAAACAGGGAAGACAGAAAATTGAGGTGATTTGCTGAGAGGGAGAAGACATGGTGGTTATGTTAGGAAAAGTGAGGCGAGAGAGACTACTGGGAAGAATGGGAACGGGAAACTGGTAGAACTTTAGAGCTAGAAGGAAACTAGAGCCTATTTTACCCCTTTCATTTCAAGACAAAGCAGCTAGGAGCAGAGAGACAAACGGGAAGGTCAAGAGCACATGGGAGGTTAGCAGCAGAGGCAGGATGACCAGGCTGACGTCGGAGACCTTGGGAACACTCTCAGGGCTGGAGCCACGCAACTGCTCGAGAAAGCAGCTGAGCAGGGACTTCAGGGGCCCCTAGGATGCTCTGCACATCCTTCTGTTGTCTGGCAAAAGGCCTAGCTGGGAACAGCAGCTACCTGAGCCCCTATCAAGCTTTTTCTCCCCAGTCTTGAAGTCACAACACAATCTGCTTCTCATTTCCCCTTTCCTGTTCTTCCACCTCACAGTCTACGAAGGGCAAATGGAAGCAGAGTGATCAGGAAATATCTTTTAAGGAAGTAGAGTGCTCACATTTTACTTTCGCCCTCATAGCGTTTGGATTTTTAAAAATGGTTTGAAACACTTGTGTAGACAGAGCAGCAAAAAAAAAAAAAGTAAATATTGTTGTTAGGTGCCATTGAGTCGGCGTGTGACTCATTGAGACCCTATGTGCAATAGGTGTAATAGTACTGTTACTGCTTCTCTGCTGTTCATAGAGTTTTCAGTGGCGGATTGATTTTTAGGAGTGGGTTTCCGGGTCCTTCTCCCAAGCCTACAGCACCTGGTGTTCCCAGGTGGTCTCCCATCCAAGGACTAACCAGGCCTGGCCCTGCTTAGCTTCCAAGATCTGACGGGATCGGATGCCACTGTGACTCAGCTGCAGTCAAAAAAAGAATAAATAAACAAGGACAACGTACCTGTTGAGAAATTTGCTCCCTCATCTTTGTTGGTTTTGGGGTGCACAATAAACTCTTCCTTCCCTACCTGTAAAGATAAGAACAGGAAAGAAGGATGGCATTGTTTTGAATGAGGGTCTAAAGGGCTCAGATCTTTTGGCCATGGATTTACTCTTCTGATTTGTAAACTC
Source organism: Pedetes capensis (assembly GCA_007922755.1). NCBI lineage: Eukaryota > Metazoa > Chordata > Mammalia > Rodentia > Pedetidae > Pedetes > Pedetes capensis. The sequence goes on along the minus strand of VMDO01021588.1, from coordinate 24,894 downwards.
TCTCTTCGCTTTAGCACTGCTCAGGACTTGGTGACCAGCCATCAGCTGAGCCCCCACCCCTCACCATCCGTGCCTATGCTGATTCTGTCTATGCCGAGACTCTGTCTAGGATGTGGGTAACTTCCCCTGTGTGTCTCACTCAAGGGCTCTCCTGGCAGTGGCTCACCTCCCGTCCCTACTTTGTTTCTGAGCTATGGCTGTCACTAAGGAAGAATTCTCCTGACCCCTCCTGGTCCATCCCCACTCTGACCCTGGAGGCTAAGGGAGCTCATTGTCACATCATCCTTGGGCAGCCAATCAGGAGGGCACCTCCCTTTGGTGACCTCCCTACCCCCAAGAAGTTCTCGGGCAGCCTCAATGGAAGGAGGAAGCCAAGAAAGAGGCCTGGCATACACCCCAAGATGATCATTACAACATGGATTGTGTACATTCTCGCCCGCAAAGGGGTGGGGCTCCCTTTCCCACCGAAGACGAGCTCGGTGAGTGATGGCCGCGGGATGGCGTGAGGTCCCTCTTCTCCCCCAATCTCCCTGCTGAGCTCCGGCAGGGTCTCACCACATGTTTGATTAGCAGCGGTGGAGGCGGGAGCTGGGCTTCGAGTTCCGCCAGTGTCATCCACTTCCCCATTTGTTCCAGGACATTGAAGTTGTGGAGAGCGAGGCTGTATCCGTGGTGCAGCACTGGCTGAAGAAAGTAAGCAAGATTCTTTTATGACTTGCTATCCAAAACCTGGGGAGCTGGTCTCCGTGGGGGCAGGGCTCTGGACTTCTCTCCCCCACAACTGGGAAACTCAAGCTCCTTGCCAAACACCCTGCCTAGAGTGCGGCCTAACTCCCCAAATGTCCAGGAGGGTGCCTGGGGCTCTTGGCCTGGCGAGAGGTGTGTTAGCAGGGCCACCAGCCGCCCCTGCTTCTCAAACACCCTGGAAGGAGGAGTTTCTGTGCAGGGAGGGCTCAAGAGCACCCGGGGGTAAGGCCAGGGACCTAGGGGGCTCCCTGGGACTTCACAGGAGAGAGAGACAGGGGAGCTTGGTGCAGGACCTGCGAGATACGGAGCGTGTGTATGGATGAGTGTGTGTGCGTGGTGATGGGGGAGAAGCAAGAGCAGGAGGAAGAGGAGGAGACTCAGGGTCGGACACAGCACCACTGTGAGAAGGAAATGACTAACCTTTCAGACAGAAGAAGAGGCTTCCCAGGGCATAAAGGAAAAGATGTCCACCAACTGCTCGCCCACACGCGGCCAAGACGTGCATGTGACCAGAGACGTGGTAACAGAGAGTCTGAGAGAGACAGCCGCCCTGGGGTGGGGGCGGGGTGGGGAGAGGCAGGGTGGCCCACCGGGAGGCATGCTGGGTGAGGGGTCTGCCCACCCCAGCCTTGGGGGACCACGCTGGCCACTCACCGTGTTGACCCCACCTGGGTTTCCTAGGTGAAGCACCCTCTCTCCAAGTGTGATTTGCTGGCCAACCAGAATCAGGAGGTGCTCGAGGAGAGAACGAGGATCCAGTTCATAAGATGGAGGTAAAGCGTCCCATTTTCTCTGAGGGGTGTGTGCGTGTGTGCACGCATGTGTGCGTGTGTGTGTGTGTGCGCATGCGCGCGCGCTCGCGCTCATCCTACTGAAAAGACACAAGCCCCTCCCTCCAGGACCCCCGGCCAACACAAACCCGCAGCTACTCTTCTCTAGAGACGCATCTCCTTTGCAGAGAACTTCCTCCGCCTTGCTCTGGGGTCTCGCGGGGATACTCTTTGCTATCTTGAAAGCCCAGTTCATCCCCACGTTGTGAAATGACTTGAGGGGTTGGGGAACTGGGCTCGCTCTCCATTTCCTAAATGCCTCTGAATGCATTGCAGATTTCTGTTATTTTTTGCACTCGAGTCGTTCAGAAGTGGCTACACTTTAAGGAGCTGAAAGAAAATAAGCTCTTAAGATGCAAAAGCCAAAGCCCTCATCAGCAACTGAGGCGGGCGGAGGTCTCCAAGTGCTGGAAACTGGAGGCTCGTGACAGAGCCACAGGATGCTCCCGCCCCCAGCAGCGTGGGCCTTCTCACCGCCTCTCCCCTCTCTCTGGCTTCAAGAGGCTAAGACTCAAGGTGGAGGGAGCTGGGCCTGAAGCCGCCTCGCTCCTCAGGCTGAGGCCTCCTGTCTCCCTTCTGGTACCTGAGGTCATTAGGAGCTTCGGGCCACATTGCCAAGCCCTTCCCTGTAGAGGAACAGTGGCCTTAAATGGGTCCCTGGGACGTAGGTGGAGTCTTCTTCTCCTTTCCCTCCCCGTCATCTGTTTTGCTCTCTTTGCTCAAGGAGGCGGCATTGCTGAAGAAGTGCATTTTTCTTTTAGGATATCAGGTGTCCATATGTTTCTCTTTTCCAGTGGCATCGTATTTTGGCAGGGTTCAGATGCACAGTAATTACATAACAGGGAGGGACAACTCGTGGAATTTGGGACCTCCTTGCAAAGGGGTTTTTTTGGGTGAGAAACCTGTGACGGCCCCTCAGACCACTAGTGTTGTTGACTGTAATCCAGGCTTTTCTTTGTTTGTTGTAATCCAGGCTTTTCTTTGCTTGAGCTGGATGCACTATGGAATTAAATGTTGCATTTATTGGTTTGGATAACATGCCCCTCATCTTCCAATTGCCTGCAGCCATGGCCCTGTGGCATCCGATCCCGTCAGATCTCGGAAGCTAAGCAGGGTTGGGCCTGGTTAGTACCTGGATAGGAGACCGCCTGGGAACACCAGAAGCTGTAGGCTTGGGAGAAGGACCTGGCAACCCCCTCCCAAAAATCAATCTGCCATTGAAAACCCTATGCACAGCAGAGAAGCACTGACAATAGTGTTTCCCCTGTTGTACAGAGGGTCGCTATGAGTCGGATACCGACTCGATGGCACCTAACAACAACAACAGCAACATCTTCCAGTATCGTGTAAACCTTGGCCGCATAGCTTAACAACTTCCAGGCATCTGAGGCAGCCCACAGAGTCAGTCATTTATCTACGTATAATTTTTCTCCTCTGGATTTTCTAAGGAGATTTTAAGCCAACAAACTTCCCGTTTTCACCCACGCCCCCCTGGTTCCGGTGTCCTGCTCTCAGTCTCAGTGCGTAGGAGGCCAGGGGCTGCCTGTCCCTCAGGGAGGCGGCCTGGGCTAGCCTGCTCGCCCCTTTGCTAGCTGCCTGGTGTGCTCATGGCAGGGGCTTGTTGGCTCCTGGAGAGATGAAGGAAGAACAGGACCCGGGCTCCCCTTCAAAGGCCAACTGTTCACAGGTAGCCAGAAGAGTGAGGGGTGTGGGAGGTAGAGGGCCAGGGAAGCCAGAGGAGCAGCTGAGCGCACAGTATGGGGACCCAAGTCACCCCAGCACTGTCCTGTGTCCTCAGGAAAGGCTCCAAGTGGGCCGTTGGCTCAGACCGGCTCCTGCACTGGGCCTCGCTGGAGACACGGGCCAGGGTGGGAACTGCAGAGGGCAGGGAGCCTGGGCACCCGGAGACCCCTGCAATGGCCCCTTCTTGTCCCGAGGCACCCTTTCCCCTGGGCTGGGGGCAGTGCTGCTCCTGGGCTTTGTCTCCCTCTGGCTCTGCCTGGCAGGAGTCCCATTCAGGACACCCAGCCTGCCTTACCTCCTGGTGGGCAGAGGCCCGCAGAGGCAGCGCTGCCACTGGGGTCACCTTCAAAAGCCCCAGCCCATCAAGCGCAGGCGTTGTCCAAGGACAGCAGCTGCCCTGGACACAGACGTGGGGCGGTCAGCGCTCCCGAGGGAGGGGCGGGACACAGAATTGGAAAGGACAGGAAGCAGAGCGGAGGCAGGAAGGCCAGCCAGCACAGAGAACCAAAACCCACACGACAGCCAGGAGGGGCGCGCGGCTCCCGGGAGCGTCTCTAAATGGCGGTGGACCTGGCGCGATGTTGACCCTGATGCCGATCCTGAAGCTAGAGAGGATTCAGGGGATCCCCGCCCTGCTGATGGAGCTCGGGGCTCTTTCCCCGGCTCTTGGCGCCACCTGCTGCCTGCCCCCCATGACTGAGGCCCTGGGTCCTCCGTGAGCGATCTCACCTGAGGAAGGCGAGGGGTCAGCTCCCAAGCTCAGGCGACAGAGCCAGGGCTACTGCTCCTGTGATCGCAACGCTAGCCGCCTCCCCACGCCTGGCCGAGAAGCAGCTCACGCTCCCTGTTTGAATGTCGCTTTGCAGCCACACCCGAATCTTCCAAGTGCCCAGTGAGGTGCTGGATGAGGCCATGCAGGAGCGCATAGAGCAGGTGAAACGGAGGTGAGGCGGGTTATGATCCTGGGGGCAGTGGGTGGTGGGCGACTGCTGTGCTGCCTGGGGTATCCGCTCTAAATGCAGAGCAGGGACAAGCAGTTTCCAAGACTGCTACCCTCTTCTCTGTGCTCCACATTGTTGTTGTTGTTGTTGTTAGGTGCTGTGGAGTTGGTATCCGACTCATAGCGACCCTCATAGGGTTTTCAGTGGCTGACTGTTTTGGGATTGCCTTGGGAGTGGATTGCCAGGCCCTTCTCCCATTTTTGCAGTGCTGGGAATTGAACTCGGGACCTCAGAGACTGCAGCGCAGTGCTCTACCAACTGAGCTAAATCCCAGCCCGTGCTCCACATTACGGTGGCCTTTTTGGCCTTCAAAAACACCTGCCAGCACACAGGCAGGCTCCAGGCGGAGAACCTCTTTCTGGGCCTCCCTCAGGCGTGACAGCCCAGGCCTGAGCACCTGCGCAAGCCCCTGCCGCTGTGCGAGGCCTGGGCAGACTCTGTGTCCGGCAGCCCCCGCTCCACCCGGCCCCTCTGCTCTGTCCTCTGCAGTATATCCCATTTCTCGTGTGAGCCAGCTTCGGACCCCAGCTGCCAGACGTCCTTCACGGAGTGCTGAGAGCACCAGGCGAGAAGGCCGCAGGTAGGGCCTCGGCCGAGGGTGCTCATCCCGGATGGGAGCTGCGAGGAAAGCGTGGCCGCCCCGTCCTGGGTGGCACGCATGGGGCTGGCGGGGACTGGGCGCAGTGGCAGCCTGGGCTCCTGTAGAGCCACGCTCCGATCTCCAGAAGGACCTGCAGTTGGGTTACAGACGGACATGCAAGGCTCCAAAGAGCGCAGCTTCTCGGGGTCCTGGGCCCTGGGCCTCAGGTTCAGGAGGCTGCGGTGGGGGCCACAGCCCTGTGTTTGGGACAGTTCTGGGGTGCTGTTGCTGCTTGCCTGACCCTGCCTGGGTCACAAGATCACAGTCAGGAGCGACAGGGCCTAGGGGTTGGACCTGCCCCATTCGGGGACGTGTGTGACTTTTGGGCAGGCAGCCTCCCCACCTGGGCTGGGTACAAGCCAGCGGCTGTCGCTCCAGGAGGCAGATGGCCAGTGGCAGGGCGGGCCCAGCGCAGGAGCCACTGGCAGCTCCGGAGAAGGCCTGCTGGCCGCCATGGGGTGGAAGGCATGGTTTACGCAGAGCCAGCCTCAACATGCTTAAAGAAGGCCATGGAGATGTGATGCTAGCGTTTACTGAGCACTTACTGTATGCCAGCCTCTGCCTAAGGAAGGCCGTGGAGATGTGATGCTAGCATTTACTGAGCACTTACTGTATGCCAGCCTCTGCCTAAGGAAGGCCGTGGAGATGTGATGCTAGCGTTTACTGAGCACTTACTGTATGCCAGCCTCTATCTAAGGTGCTCTTTCAAGGTCTCCCATTTGGTCCTGAATCACCCGTTCTACAGATGGCGGAGGCCACCAAAGCCTGGGAGTTCCAGGCCAGTGGCACCTGGGCACCTGGGCTGCGGTGGGGGCCGCACCTGGGCTGGTGCCCTTTGCCTCTATGCCTCGGCTTCTTTGTGCACAGTAGGGTGCGTCCCTGGGAACGGGGGTGCAGGGAGGGTTAGCAGCTTGTAGGCCTCTGGAGGTGGGAAGCAGCAGAGCCAGGCTTCAGTGCCAGCTGTCGCACACGGCACCACCTTTTTTGTGGGTTTCCCTTCTGTCCAGACCTGGCTCTGTGAAAGCGGAGTGCAGAGGCCTAACGGGGGTGGGGGTGGGGCCGAGGCATCACACGGCCGTGATGTGTCGCCTGGGCTTTTTCCACTTCCCAGGTCGAAGGCCTCCAGGGTCAAGGAGCAGCCTACGTCCAAAGAACATCCACCTCCTGCTTGACCCGAGAGGTGACCGGACCTGGGCAGGGAGGCTGCAGCGGCTGAGCCCTTGGTTGTGACGGTGACAGCGGTCACTGGAATCTTCTTGCTGAACCGCTAATGAAGAGACATGCTATTTAACAACCCACGCTGGTGTTGGTGCCAATGCCTTGCAACTTGCTCATGTATTGATGAGATGGCGGGGGCCTCGCAGGCCTGGCTCTGGGGCTCATGGCTGGCGGCGCTCATCAGGGAGAGGCCAGGCCACGCCAGCGCTGTGTGGCCAGGCAGTGCAAGTGATCCTAGAGCGTGTGCCTGGGGGCTGGCGTGGGTGGGGACAGGGAGGACTTCCTGGGGGAGGTGTGGCTGGCAGGGTTCATGAATTTATTTCCCCTCTACTATTCCTTCTCTGTTGTTGTTGTTAGGTGCTGTCGAGTCGGTATCCGACTCATAGCGACCCTCACAGGGTTTTCAATGGCTGACTGTTTCGGGATTGCCTTGGAAGTGGGTTGCCACGTCCTTCTCCCATTTTTGCGGTGCTGGGAATTGAACTCGGGACCTCAGAGACTGCAGTGCAGTGCTCTACCCACTGAGCTAAATCCCAGCCCTGTTCCTTCTCTAGCATCTTCTTTTACGTAGATCTGAGTTTGCTGAGTGATAATCCTTCTTTTCCTTCTCTCCAAAGAACTTCACATATACCTTGCAGAGCAGATCTATTAGTGAGGATTGCGCTCGATTTCGGCCATCTGAGGAAGCCCTATCTGTTTTCCACTTTGGATGGATGATTTTGCAGGATACTGAATGTTCAGTGCTTTTCCCCTGTCGATGTTTGACCACTTCACTTTCATCTTGCTTGTGTGGCTTCTGAGGAGAAGTTTGAGCTCATTCTCACCCTTGGCCCTCTGTACCTAATGTATTTCCCTCTACTCTGTCTTCTGTTAAGGTTTGATCTTTGTGTTTGATTTTCTGCCGTTTGAATACATGACCAGCCATGGAGTTTTTGGTTTTTATCCTGCCTGATCTCTGATTCCTGGATCTGTTGCTTGGTGCTTGTCATAAATCTTGGAAAATGCTCAACTATTATAGTTTCAAATGTTTCTGCATTCTTTTCTCTCTTCTCCTTCTGGTATTCCAATGATACATATGTTATGCCTTTTGTAACGGGCTCACAGCTATTGGAAATTTTGTTCCTTTTTTTTCTCTTTGCTTTTGAGTTTGGGTTCTCTCTGTTGATGTTTCTTGTTTGCCTGGGGTCCTGGGGTTGAACCCAGGGCCTCCTGATGCTAAGCACACGCTCCCCCACGGAGATCCCCCCGCCTCCTATTGCTATGTCTTGAAGCTCACTGATTCCTTGCATGGCCTTCTCCAGTCCCTTTTTATCCTCTCGTTTTGGGTGGTACTTGGGGGCTGAACCCAGGGCTTCGCCTATACTTTGAAAGTGCTCTACCACCGGGTTGTACCCACAGCCCATTTTTTATTTTTATTTATATTTATTTATTTATTTCAGTACTGGGGGCTGAACCCAGGGCCTCGTGCTTGCATGCTTTGCAAGTGTTGGACCACTGAGCTGCGCCCCCAGCCCCCCTTTTTTTTACGTTTTTTTTGAGACAGGGTCTCACTAAGTAACACAGACTGCCTCTGGTCTCGAACTTGCGATCCTCCCGCCTCTGCCTCCCGAGCCGCTGGGATTACAGGCGTGCACTAGGCCCGGCTTTTTATTTTTATTTTGAGACAGGGTCTTGCTAACCTATGCAGGCTGCCTCTGGCTTCCAACCTGCAATCCTTCTAGCTGACCCTTCTGAGTCACTGGGATTATAAGCAGGCACCACTGTGCCCAGCTGGGGATGGAACCCAGGGCCTTTCACTAGTTAGGCAAGTGCTCTACCGTTGAGCTAAATCCCTAGGAACACCTATGGTGATTTTTTCATTTTTGTATTTCTGGTATTTCTTGTGGATTTTCTTTTCTTCCTGGTTCCATCTCTCTGCTTACATTACCCAGCTGTTCCTCCAGGTGGCCCAGTGGTTCCATTAGAGCCTGGCCATGTCCATCCTACAGTGGCTTTAATTCCTGCTCTGACCACTCCAGTCCATCTGCTGCATCTGCGCCTGGCTCTGAGGTTTGCTGTGTTCATTCAGACGGCACGTTTTGCCTTTTAGAATGCCTTGCAGGCTTTTAACGAAAGGCAGACGGGAGGCATCGGGTAAAGGAACGGAGGGAAATAGGCTTTCAGTGTGAGGCTTTCTGTTTGCCTGCCGAGGAGCCAGGCTGTGTATACTGCTTGCTGTAGCTCTGCGGGCGGTGGTAAGATTTCCCCCGATGTCCTTGCTTTGCCTCCTGCGGTCTCTGGGTGACCCTAGGGACCCCTCCTCCAGCAGGACTGCAGGCATAGCATTGTTCCCCTGACATCCTCGTGGGTACCCAGGAGCCCTGTGATCGTGGTGTCCCGGGCAGGGGAACCAGCCACAGCCCTGCAATGAGGTTTCAGTGTTCACTGAGCCTGTGCCCTGGCTGTGACTTTCACAAAGGCTCTCAGCTTTCCCTGTTCTCGCAATGGCGGAGGGCAGGACATCTAGAGGGGGGGAGCCAGATTGTGTATTTTCCTTCTCCCCAGCTGGTTTGTTTCTGGAAAAATAGTTTCCTGTGAGAGCAGCTTTCGTGAGGGAGGACAGAATGCTCTGGACATACTTAGCCATGGCCACGTTGCCTTCCCTCGGAAGCACAAGGAAAATGCTTTTGTGGTCTTCACTGTGAGGACCTGGGGGAGCTCTGGTGGGAAAGTTCACGGCTGTGGGGCCCCCTCTGGCTTCCTAACGGCCAAGGCTGTCTACAGTCAGCCTCCAGCCAGTTGACAGCTTTAAGCTAGGTTATCCTGGCCGGCACTGGCTCTGTGGAGGTTTCGCTTCCGCACTTCTGCTCCGGGAAGTCGCGACGCTCTGTACCCACCTGCTCTCTCCAAGCGTCAGACCAGCAGTTTTCCCTGTGAGCTCAGTTCCCTGATGAATCCAAGAAGAACTGGGCGTTTTCAGCTTATGCGAACCTTTTCTTATTATGAAGGCAGGCATCATGAGTTCGAGCTCTGTACATGTTGGGTTAGAAACATGAAGTCTCTTTCAGGTACCCATGGAGTGGCTGCTGGAATCCCAGCTAGTGTTTACTGAGCACTTACTATGTGTGCCTGGTCCTATCCAAACTCTAAATGTATCCAGGTGGCCGTTTGACACAGACGCGACACTGTTATTGTTGCTGGAGAGGAGACCACACAGACAATGAGGCTGAGCGACTTGCCCAAAGTCATTGTGGTGACTGGGAGTGTTAGGACCTTGGTCTGGCCTCCTTTTTCAATGACTTGTACTACGTGTGGGCCCTGGGCCAGCCCCTGGGGATTCAGCAATAAATAAGACTTACCTCATTCCTGCCCAGTGGAGATGAATTTTTAAAAACGAATCCTATGAGTGACAAGTTTCATAACTACCATAACAGAAGTACTATATATGAACAGAAACGTTCCCTATCTGAGAAGAAAACAGAGGAGATTTATTTTTATTTCTTAATCATCGTTGCCTTTACACAGACGAGGATCAAGAAGTTCAGAGAGGTCGAGTTGCTTTCTTGCTGTCGCACAGCCATTGACTGGCATAGCCAGGTGGTTAGAGTGAGTGCCCAGAGGGCTGAGCTGGGCCACAGGCATGCTGGTTGATGGGGCTGCACCTTGACCAGCTAGACACTGTGAAGGGAAGGGAGGGGACAGAGGCAGGACAAGCCCTTGTCCACCCTGGCCCACTGCCCACAGTCGGGCACTGGCGGCCCGGCCTTCTTTATCCAGTGCCCCACCCAGCTCCCTGACGTCCAGCAGGGCAGGAGGGAGGGCGGGGGGGGGGGGGGGGAAGATGGCAGGTTCCCAGGCCGGGTTCGGAGGGGAAGAGAAGCTTGGGAGGATACAGGGAGAACCAGAGGCTGTTGGGCCCAAGGGGAGAACAGGCTGGGGCCTAGTTACAGGTCCCCATCTCCACCCACAGACACGCACCAGTGTGGGGCTCCTGTGTGCGGCACCTGGGCTCCAGCTGTTGCTGTTGTTAGGTGCGGTTGAGTCAGTATCCGACTCATAGTGACCCTACGTACAACAGGTGAAACACTATTATCAGTGCTTCTCTGCTACTCATAGTGTTTTCAATGGCGGATTGATTTTTGGGAGTGGGTTGCCGGGTCCTTCTCCCAAGCCTCCAGCACCTGGTGTTCCCAGGCAGTCTCCCATCCAGGCACTAACCAGGCCCAACCCTGCTTAGCTTCCAAGATCTGATGGGATTGCATGTCACAGGGCTATGGCTGCAGGCTGGGCTCCAGATGGTGGTGCCATTTTGGGAGGTGGTGGAAAGCAGGAGGCCCCCGGGGTGGCCGTGGAAAGATGAGCTTTGTCCCATCTCTGTCTCTCTGCTTCCTGTCCTCAGCTAGGCGAGCCCCTCTGCTCTGCCGTGCCTCCCTCCATGACGCTGGGCCTCCCCACTGCCCAGAGGCACGGAGCCAGGGGACCAGGGCCTGGCATCCCAGACCATAAGCCCAAAGCAGCCCTCCTCCTTTTACATGGCTTCTCCCGGGGTCCGTGACAGCGAGGAAAGGCGGAGTAACACAGAGAGTGATGTTACACGCGGAAACAGGCCGCAGTGGGGGATGCTGGGGGCCCTGAGGATCCCCCAGGCAGAAGAGGGTGGGTATGGGCCAGGACCAATGACCTGGCAGTGTGCGTCCCGTGGAGAGTGGGGAGAAGGGCCCCAGGTATGGCTATATATAAGACTCACCTCATTCCTGCCCAGGGGAGAGTGGGGAGAATGGCCCCAGGATGTGCGGCTGTTCGAGCTCAGGCTACAAGGTCAGTTGGGTTTGGATCTTGACTTTGGTCCCCACAGGATATCCCAGTGGTGACGGACAGGGCTGGGCTGCAGCTGTGAGCTGAGGTGGAAGCCGGGGTGTGTTTGACGTGGAGAAAGTGCACGTGTGAGGGCTGCTGGCCGGGAAGGGGGGCCCCTGTCCAGGGAGGGGCCTGGGGCTCTGTGGGCAGGGACAGGTAACCAGCCGGCCTCAGTGGGAAAACCTTTCTTCAACCCAGGGGCTCAGCCTTCTGCCCGCTTATCATCCACTGGGCAGCTGTTCTGCCTCAAACCACCAGATGGCGCCATTTCCACACAAACCAGATTTCCTGAAGGTGACCTGGTCTTTCTGAGCCAGCACCACGGAGGGCTTGGTATACATCTTAGTACCATTTGGGAAACCTAACAGATGGAACGCTTCTGAGTAGCTTACTTTAGTTATGAATTCAGTACACACACACACACACACACACACACACACACTCACACGGATGTGTTGCTGCTGCTGTTAGGTGCCATCAAGTTGTGTCCGACTCATAGCAACTCTCATAGGGTTTTCAATGGCCGACTGTTTCAGGATTGCCTCGGGAGTGGATTGCCATGTCCTTCTCCCATTTTTGCGGTGCTGGGAATCAAACTCGGAATCTCACAGACTGCAGAGCACTGTTCTACCAACTGAGCCAAGCCCTAGTGCCACACACAGGTATGTTGTTGTTGTTAGGTGCCGTTGAGGCAGTATCCAACTCATAGCGACCCTACATACAACAGGGGAAACACTATTGTCCGTGCTTCTCTGATGTTCACAGGGTTTTCAATGGCGGATTGATTTTTGGGAGTGGGTTGCCAGGTCCATCTCCCAAGCCTACAGCACCTGGTGTTCCCAGGCGGTCTCCCATTCAAGGACTAACCAGGCCCGACCCTGCTTAGCTTCCCAGGTCTGAAGGGATCAGATGCCGCAGGGGTGCGGCTGCAGGCCTACACATGGATATAGGGGCTATTTAGTCACATCACATGTACTAAGCATTAATACCCACTATGGTGCTAGAGTGTGGGGTACTCAGATGAATATTCTGCCTAACCCAGGGAGTTCAGAGGGGTGGAGGGGCTGCCATGCAAACCAGCAATGAAATACGGTGTGAAAATAAGCCAAAAGAGTCTAAGCAGCGAGGGGCCGAGGTGGGAGTGACTCTGCCAGAAGAAAAAGGAGTCAGCTGGTCGCTGTAAGAGGTGATGTTTAAGCAGAACACTGGCGGTGTGGGAGGCTGTGAAATGAAGGTGAGGTCTGGGGGCATGGACTCCGCCCACATGGGAAGGCAAGGGGGCTGTTCAGGGAAGCAGGCGCCTCTGAGTGTCTTGAAAGCAGGAAGGGAGGCTGGGGGGCAGAAGATGGCAGGAGAGGAGGCTGTGAGGTGCACAGGTGTAGACCCTGCAGGGGAGGGTAAGAAGGACCCCCGAGGGAGGAGATGAGCCCAGAGGTGCCTGCCCCACACAGAAGGTGGAGGTCTGGGGCTGGCAGGTCTGGCTTGCAGGGCATGGTCAAGGAGTTGACAAGGGCGCGCCCCGTTCTCTCCTTACAAACAGGTGGGGTTTGGGGAGAGAGGGGCCTGCATTAGTATTTTAGCCACAGCGCCTTCAAACCAAGGCTGGAAATGAAATCATTAAGTGGCTCAAATGGAGTTTTGTTCTGTGCATGATTAACTCCAGGAGGGGAGTTTGGGAACAAATAGGCCCCCTCTACCTGTATTACAGGGGGATGGAGCCACGGTAAATTAAGAGAAAATCACTGGCAAATTTGGGACAAGTCAGCTGTGACCAAGCCATTTGTGTAGTTAAATGGAGCTGAAAGAGCTAATAAGGGCTGTGTGGGTCATGAATTCTCCTTAGGGGAGGCCGGGAGCTGGGGGTGGGCAGGTGGGCCCGGAGGTGGCCCAGGCTTGCCGGGTAGAGGGCTTCCTAGGGACTTCTGCTTGGCAGTGGTGGCAATGAGGGGTGTCATTGGCCTGCCCTTGACCTCCAGCTGCCTGTCACTTCCTAACAGGACCTTGCTGGTTCTTCACAGAGACAAACTGTGCTTTAGCCTTGGCCTCTTGGCCTCTCATCCAAACCTTAGCCAAAGTGGTGCCCCGGAGCATCATGGGAACCTGGAAAGGTTTGTGCACATCAGCCAGGAGCTCCCGCCCCGCCCCCAGAGAGCTTCACGCAACGTGGGACGTAAAGGGGACCCAGGGCGAACACACTGCTCTCGTGATCTGTCCCCGGTGTCCTGGGGACCCCTTGAAATGAAGAGACAGCCAGTGTCCTGGGGTGTCCACTGCTGGGTGGCATGGGGCTCCTGTCTGTCCCCAGGAGGGGAGGGGGGCACCCAGCAGACCAACGCCTAAAACCAGGGCAGGCTGGTCTCAGGGGTCAGAGCAGGTGTGGGCGGCCACAGATCCATGGAAGGGGCTGGAGGGGGCGGAGGGCACAGGGCAGGGACAGCCCTGGGCTGCGGCTCCTGCAGGGGACGCCCAGGCTTGGCTGCCCTCCAGGGCCTGGTTTTGCTTCTGCTGGTGGCTGGGAACCCCAGGCCCAAGGCAAGCGCCTCTGCAGCGGCTGAGCGGCTTCTCCCAGCGGGCGGGGCTGGGTGGGGACCCAGGGCTGGGGAGGCCGCGCCTGACCCTTCTGGGCGACTAGAAAGGCGCCTGCCTCTGCCGAGCAGAGCAAGCGGACACATTGCTCAGCACGGTTTCCAATTACTTGGCATCCTTTGCAGTGAGGCCCAAATTCATTTTCCATCCTGCACTCGGGAAAAAGAGGGAACCAGCAGGGCCAGGGGGCAGCTGGTCCCGCGAGTTGGGAGACGTCGCCACTGCGAGGGGGCGCCCCCACCTCCTGGCCCAGCCGCCCTCTGCTGCGGCTTACCCGTCTCCTTGCGTGCTAACTGCCTGCTCCGCTAGGGTGCGCACCCCTGGAGGCCAAGGGGCCCTCGTGTGGGCCGCGGGTTCCCCAGGACCCCCCAGAGGCATTGGATGCGTACGTGTGGACGTGAGAACCTTTTCCTATTGCTCATGTCGGTCCTGCGACCTCCACCCTGGTGGGTCCTCACCGTCCGGGCTTCATGTGGCGCCTGTCTGTGGGCAGCCTGGAGATCCGCAAAGGGAGGGTGGATGGGTCACGCGGGAGGGCTGGTGAGTGAGGAGGGCAGGCCCAGCACCTCCCACCTCATGGCCAAGGTGCTGGAAGGCTCTAGGTACAGCTTTGGCACTGGGAATGCCCTATCCACAGGCCCTTTTCTGGGAGACAGCACAACGTTACCACTCAGCCTGGACCTTCTAGTGTTAGACGGCTCAGGCCGGAATCCTGGCTGTCCCTTTGGGTGGCTGTGTGACCCCGAGCAGGTTGCTTCCCGTCTCTGTGATGAAGTGTCCTGGAGTCCTGGTAAAGATCAAGAGAGGTAACCGCGGTAGTGTGCGCCGCGCATACTCGGCACCATCTCAGTGCACAGGAGCCAGGGGACGCCTATGTCCAGGAGGCGGAGGAGCCAGCAGCCAGGCACGGCCCTTCTAGCCGTGAGGGTTGCTGGCCATATTCCTCACATTCATGAACTTTCTCCTAAGCATTTTAATGCGTGCTGGTGACCTAGTCAGTCCATAAAGAACACTCAATCATGCCGGGCGCGGCGGCACACACCTGTAATCCCAGCGGCTTGGGAGGCAGAGGCAGGAGGATAGCAAGTCTGCCTAACTTAGCGAGACCCTGTCTCAAAAAAGTCAAGAAATATGCTGGGGGTGCAACTCAGTGGTATAGTAGCTTGCAAAGCATGCAAGTGTAAGGCCCTGGGCTCAACCTCCAGTACCACAAAATAAACAAACTACAAAAAAACCCTCAATCACTGCCCTCTAGGAGTTTATGCAACAAGGTGACAGATTATGGGGCCTGCGAAGATCTTGAGGACCAGAGACAAATATCTAGGAAAAATAGAAAATTCCGCATCAGGGCTAGGAGTGCGCCGTAGTTGTAGAGCACGCGCCCAGCACACTTGTAACCCTGGGTCACATCCCCAAGGCAGAAGAGACAAACACACAAACAACAGAAGGGTGTGAGCCGAGGGCTGTCTCAGAGATTCTAGATCGGCCAGGGTGGGCCAGTGCCTCCTCTCCCTCGAGCCCGGGCTCTGTGGGCTCTAAAGAGGTGCTCCTGAGGGCGACCTGGCCCTAGGACCCCACACTCAGGGGAGGGGCTGCTCTGGGTCTGTGAGCCAGCTGGGGAAAAGCTTGGGGTGGGGGTTGTGACCTGGAGGAGGGCTGTGGCACCCAGTGGCCAGCAGGTGGTGCTACTGATTCAGCAGTGCTGGCTATGGGCCTTCCATGGTGCCTGTACCATGACCAGGTTCGGGCGTTGGACCCCAGGCTGCTGATTGCTCAGACATTTTCCACCAAATACACAGTGCCCAAGCCACTTGCAGGGCTGGGATTTAGCTCAGTTGGTAGAGCGCTGCGCTGCAATCTCTGAGGCCCCAAGTTCAATTCCCAGCACCGCAAAAATGGGAGAAGGACCTGGCAATCCACTCCCAAGGCAATCCCAAAACAGTCAGCCATTGAAAACCCTGAGGGTCGCTATGAGTCAGACCCGACTCAACCACACTGAACAGCAATAACAAAGCCACGGGCATGTTGTCTCAGTGCCTGTGGCTCTGTGCTTGTCCTCCAATGGGTGAGTTTCGGCGTCTACCCAGGCAGCAGCAACCAACGTCAGGGTTTGGGAGGAGCAGAGGACAGAGGCCTGCCGTGAGGAGAGGTGCTCAGGGACTGCCGGGGGGTGAGTCCTCCGGTCACTCTGCAGCTGCAGGTCTTGCCTGCCCACAGCTGAGGGGCTTCTCCAACCAACGAGGATGGCTGTGAGGGGTGAGGCGGCCAGTGCAGGAAACATGCGCAGCCTCCCAGGGCTGGTGAGCTTCCTTCTGGGCTAAGATCCTGGGCCCACTTGTCAGTGCCTGGGCTAAAATCCTGGGCCCACTTGTCACTGCCCCAGCTTTCCTGGCACCTGACCCTGGGGGGAGGGTCCTTGTTGAAAACGCAGGTCACTGGGTACCACCACCCTCATTTTGACTGGTAGGCTTGGGAGGGAGCCAGGAATCTGCATCTTTATCGATCTGCTCAGGTGATTCCGAGACAGCTGTTCTCACGCCAGACTGAGATGGGGACAACCACGTTGTTTTCTTAGACAAAGCGACCTTGGCAACTCCACGGCAGCACCAGGAGGGTGTGCTGTTTGCCTAGGCTGCGCTTTGCCAGATCAGCCACAGGGGGCATCTTTTGCCATGTACACCTGGGACCTCCTCTGGGCATCCTGCTGGGCTGTGGACCAAGAGAGTTAGAAAAAGGGAGAGAGGGTGTGGGGGCGCGTGCCTGTAATCCCAGTGGCTCAGGAGGCGGAGACAGGAGGATCACAAGTTCGAGACCAGAGGCAGTCTGAATAATTTAGTAAGACCCTGTCTCAAAACAAAAACAACAGCAAACAAAAACAAAAACAAAAACAAAAACAAAAAAAAAAAAAAAGAGGGGGAGAAGCAGAAGGAATCAAGTTAGGGGTAACTTGGTCCAGAGGCTCCTGTCATCAATGTGTGTCTGGAATCCGTTATCACTGCCCCTCCCGACCTAGCTCCTCACCTTTAACCCAACCCACCCAGGCCCTCCACTGTCTAGCTTTTCCTGAGTTCTTCCTTAGGGGCTGTGGTTGCCTCTCTTCCTACAGTGCGAGACCCACCACCGGCTTGAGTGTGGCCAGGCCCTGAGCAGCCACCGCTCATGCGCACAGGGGTGTGTGTGTGTGAGCGTGTGAGTGTGTGTGTGGGCGTGTTTTACTGCACTAGGGATAAGGTGATGCCTTGCAGAGAGAACGCAGTGAACAGGGTGCTTTCTGTGAGTTTGCACAGTTCTGGCTCCCCCTGCAGAGCTGTCAGCATCCTGGGGACCCTGTGGGGACACAGGGAGAATTGTGCGGAGGAAGGGGTGTGCGGAGGAAGGGGATGTGTGCAGACTGCCTTGCCTGCCGCCCCTCACTTCACCTCTCCAGACCGTCTTCTTTCCCCCTCTGTGCAGCCGGGCTGCTGTGGTATCTGATGAGTCCCTAGCATGTGCTGGGGCGAGCCCAGGTTATTGGGTGTTACCTGCACCCCCTCCCTGCACCTGCTTCCTTCAAAGAGAACAGACCCACCCTTCCAGGCAGGGTGGCCCCAATCTACCCCTCTGGCAAAGGGATTGTTAAAGCTCCCCAGCCTGGACCTGGCCAGGTTGCAGGAAGGGGCTGGAGGAGGGGAGGGTGTTATGGTTTGACCCCTACTTTTGCTCCCTCCTGCTTTGGGTCCTGGCCTAGGCTTTGATGTCAAACTTGGCTCTGTCCAGCCCCCTGAAACTTGTCCATTCTCCTGTCCTGAAGCTGGGTTTGTGCCTCACGCCCTGGGCAGGTTGGCCTGGGGAGCCACCCCATGCCTGGTACATCATTGTTGTTGTTGTTAGGTGCCATCGAGTCAGTATCTGACTCATAGCGACTCTCATAGGGTTTTCAATGGCTGACTGTTTCGGGATTGCCTCGGGCGTGGATTGCCAAGTCCTTCACCCATTTTTGCGGTGCTGGAAATTGAACTCGGAACCTCAGAGACTGCAGCGCAGTGCTCTACCAACTGAGCTAAATCCCAGCCCCCGTAGGCATCAAATAAATTGTGTTGGGTGAATCAAAGCCACTTGACCTCTCAGAGCTCGTAGATAAAATGGGAACAATAACAACGCCTGCATGGCAGGGACAGAGAAAACATGTACACAGCTTCTAACAGGGTGCTGTGCCTTTATGAAGGCCCCTGTAAATAAATGTGGCAATTGATCAATGCTGCTCTCATGGGTTGGCAGTTCCTCCTCCTCTCCAATTCTTGGGGGGAATATTTTGTTTGTTTTTTTGCACTGTTGGAGCTTGAAACCAAGGGCATCGGGCGACCTAGGCAAGCACTTTGCCACTGAGCTACATCCCCAGCAATCTTGGGAGGATTTTTCACAGAAAATGATTTCAACCTAGGCATTCACCACTATGGGCTTTGAAGGACCCAGGAGAAGTTTCCCAGGGCAGCTGCTCAGCAGCAGACGCAAATCTCCGCGGGGAAGAAACGCCAGGACTCCTTTTCCACCACAGGAGGGGAGAACATCTCAGTGCTGGTTGAGGCTGCGTCCCTGCCACGCCCTCAAGCCTGAGACTCCTCCCACTTCAATCCCAGGAGCCTCCAGACTCTGGCCATGCCCTCAAGTCTGAGACTCCTCCTACTTCAATCCCAGGAGCCTCCAGGCTCTGCGTCAGCAAATGCGGTGTGGGCGCCTGAGCCATGCTGCCTCCAAGAGCTGTCAGCAGGCAGGGCCTGCGAGCGCAGGGTTCTCTCTGTGATGCCCGCGCAGTCCTGTCCTTCCTGGTGTTATTTGGATGACCACGTGGCACCCATCTCCAGTTCTCCTGATCCCCACGGCTGTCCCCAGCGGGTCAGAGACCCACCCACCAAAGGCTCTGCCTCTTCAGGTCTGTCTTCCAGCGTGGGGCCTGGCAGCTCGTTCCTGTCTCCTGTGACTCTGTGAGTTTTCTGTTCCGCAGGCTGGGACGCTCTACTGACCCCTACTCTCTGTTCTAAGCATTCTGCTTACCCTTTGAGACGCAGCTCAAATGCTCCATCCTCTCAGAAACTTGTCCGCTTTGCTTCTTATTCCCACAGCTCTAATAAGAATCAAGTTCATTTCCATATCCCACTGTCTATATATTTAGCATAATTTCTTTTAATGGTACATTTAATTTTTTCCACGGATGGGCCTGCCAGACTCACGGCATTGCAAGATTCTTCAGAGCAAGATCAGGGTCTTGTCTGTCTTTGATGGGCACTCAGTAAAGGCAGAAACCAGGCCACTGAAACCCGAAGCCGGTTGCCTGCTGTGTTCTCAGACCCAGGCTCATGCAGCTCTACCTGCATTTGTGATACTTACATCTCTCTGTGGGGGATCCCACCCCCAGGCTGTGGTCCACACTCTGGTACGTGAGCTGTTTTTCCTTGTCTGAATGGAATTCTATCTCAGGCATGACAGGGCCCCTCTGAAATGAACCCCGACAGTAGAAAGCATCTCTCCAAAGGTCACTCTGGTGACAGTTCCTATAGTGATTAACAGCCTCTGGGGCATTCCTCTGGGACTTACACTCATGACTGATCCCAAAAGTCCTGTTAAGGGAATAGAAGACAAAAAGGCTGGGCGTAAAGCACTTACAAAGACTCCCTCTTAGTTCTCTCTTATCCATATCTATCTTCCCTGCTTATTTTGTCTGTCTATGAGACGTGATAGAAAAATATGTTGTTGTTGTGGTTTTTGGGTGCCATTGAGTCAGGTCTGACTCACAGCAGCTCTGTATACAACAGACACAACACCGCCTGACACTATGCTATGCCTGGCACCACTGTCAGTGCTTGTCTGCTATTCATAGGGCTTTCATTGGCTGACTGTTTCAGGAGGGGGTTGCCAGGTCTTATTCCCGAGTCTACAGAACCTAGTATTCCCACACAGTATCCTATCCAAGGACTAATCAGGCTTGCAAGTTCAAACTGAAAGTGAAGAAAGTGAGGATAAGTGTACGAGAGCCAAGATATGACCTTGAGTGAATACTACCTGAGTTCAGAGCCCACCTCAGGAACAGGTTTAATGCATTAGGCACAAGTGATAGAAGACCAGACAAGTTGTGGCAAGACAGCAAAGACATCATTCATGAGGAAAGCAAAAGGTTATTAAAAAGATAGAAAAAAGAAAAGACCAAATTACATGTCAAAAGAGACTCTGAAGCTTGCCCTTGAATGTTGAGCAGCTAAAGTAAAAGGAAGACATGATGAAATTAAGGAACTAAACAGAAGATTTCAAAAGGCAGCTCACAAAGACAAAACCAGATATTTTAATGACTTCTGCAAAAAGCTGGAGAGAGAAAACCAAAAGGGAAGAATGGGCTCTGTTTTCCTCAAACTTAAGGGATGGAAGGAAAAAATCCAAGCCTCAAGTGGCAGTAGTGATTCTACAGGGAAAATATTAAACGATGCAGGAAACATCAAAAGAAGATGGAAGTAATACACAGTCATTATACAAAAAAGAATTGGTGGTTGACCAGTCATTTCAAGATGTTGCATATGAGCAAGAACCAGTGGCACGGAAGGATGAAGTAGAAGCTGCCTTGAAGGAGTTGATGAAACACAAGGCTCCAGGAATTGATGGAATACCAACAGAGATGTTTCAACAAACAGGTGCAGCACTGGACATGCTCACATGTTTATGCCAAGAGATTTGGAAAACAGCTATCTGGCCAACTGACTGGAAAAGATCCATATTTGTGCCTATTCCCAAGAAAGGGGACCCAACTGAGTGTGGAAACTATTGGACAATATCATTAATATCACATGCAAGCAAAATTTACTAAAGATCATTCAAAAGCGACTGCAGCAATATATAGACAGGGAACTGCTGAAAATGCACAGGGAATCAGGGACATCATTGCTGATGTCAAATGGATATTAGCCAAAAGCAGAGAATATCAGAAAGATGTCTGTCTATGTTTTATTGGCTATGGAAAGGCATTTGACTGTGTGGGTCATAACAAATTATGGATGACACTGTGAAGAATGGGAATATCAGACCACCTAATTGTACTCATGAGGAATCTGTACATGGACCAGGAGGCAGTCATTGAACAGAACAAGGAAACACTGCTTGGTTTAAAGTTTAGAAAGATGTGCGTCGGGGCTGTATCCTTTCACGGTATCTCTTCAATTTCTATGCTGAGCAGATAATCTGAGAAAGCTTGACTTTATGAAGAAGAATGTGGCATCAGGATTGGAGGAAGACTCATTAACAACCTGTGTTATGCAGATGACACAACTCTGCTTGCTGAAAGTGAAGAGGATTTGAAACATTTACTGATGAAGATCAAAGAACATAGCCTTCAGTATGGATTGTGATCCAACACCTAGGAAACCAAAATCCTTACAACTGGGTCAATATGCAACTTCACAGTAAATGGAGAAAAGATTGAGATTGTCCATGATTTTGCCTTACTTGGTTATATAATCAACATGTGTGGAACCAGCAGTCAAGAAATCAAAAGACACATTGTTTTGGGAAAAGCTGTGGCAAAAGATCTCTTTGAAGTATGGAAAAGTAAAGATGTCACATTGAAGACGAAGGTGCGCCTGACTCATGCCATAGTATTTTCAGTTGCATCATATGGTTGTGAAAGCTGGACATTGAGCAAGGGAGACAGGAGAAAAATTGATGCTTTTGAATTATGGTGCTGGAGAAGAGTATTGACTATACCATGGACTGCCAGAAGAAACAACAGATCTATCCTAAAAGAAGTGCAACCAACACGCTTCTTGGAAGCAAGGAAGGATAGACTGCATTTCATG
This sequence comes from Pedetes capensis, assembly GCA_007922755.1. Classification (NCBI taxonomy): domain Eukaryota; kingdom Metazoa; phylum Chordata; class Mammalia; order Rodentia; family Pedetidae; genus Pedetes; species Pedetes capensis. Next base: position 3,479 of record VMDO01021588.1, on the reverse strand, counting down.
TGTTTTAGACATGTCAGGAGGAACCAATCCCTGGAGAAGGACATCATGTTTGGGAGAGTGGCAGGTCAAAGATAAAAAGGAAAACCCTCCACCAGAGGAACTGACACAATGTCTGCAACAATGGCCTTCAACATAAATAAGATCATGTGCCTGGCACAGAATTGGGGAGTGTTTCATTCTGTTGTACATAGGGTTGCTTTGAGTTAGATCCAACTCAGTAGTACCTAACAACAACAACAACAACAACCCTGCTTCGCTTCTGAGATCTGATGGAATTGGATGCCATAGTGCTACGGCTGCAGGCTTAGAAAAATGTAGTGAATATTTCAATTAAAGATGATTATAGTAAAAGTCATATTGCCATTAATCCCCATCAAAATATTCCTCCTGGCTTCAAGCACACTTGTGCCATCATTCTCTGCACTTTCTGAAGCAGCCCTGGAAGTCCTCTTTGTGAGTGTCCTAAGTTTCACTCTCCATCATGGTGGCGCTCCATGTCACTATCACTTCCAAATCGGCAATTTCTGTGAAGTGCAAACATTACCATGTGTTCTCATCCACCTTATTCACCAGACCAGCACCATGACGCTTCCCCCAAATCAAAATGGCCAGGAAAGGTAAACGATTTGAGTCAATGCAGGACATTGAGGTAGCTACAATAATGTGACTGAAGAAATGTATAGAGGAGGCCTTCCAGAACTGCTTAAGAAAGTGACATGAATGACAGGAAAAGTGTTTGAAGCCAGGGGGAAGATTTTGAGGAGGATTAATGACAATGTGCCTCTTATTGTAAAGTTTTAAAAGTTTTTGATAACACATTATATCTATCTATCTATCTATCTATCTATCTATCTATCTATCTTTCTAGCTGTCTATGTATCTATCTGTTGTTGTTAGGTACCATTGAGTCGGTGTCCGTCTCATAGTAACCCTGTATACAATAGGTGAAACACTATTGTTGGTGCTTCTCTGCTGTTCATAGGGTTTTCAGTGGTAGATTGAATTTTTGGAGTGGGTTGCTGGGTCCATCTCCCAAGCCTATAGCACCTGGTGTTCCCAGGCAGTCTCCCAACCAAGTACTAATCAGGTCCGACCCTGCTTAGCTTCCTGGATCTGACAGGATCGGATGCCACAGGGCTATGGCTGCAGGCGATATAGCTATCTACCATCGCTCTATCTCTCTCAATCTCTCTATCTACTTTCTATTTTTCCATAAATGTTACCTTCAGTATCACAGTCCCCAGGACACTAACTCCCCCGCTAGGGGTAAACACTCACCCGTCCTTTCTGATCCAGGTACAAAGACGACAAGTGTGGGTGACTGTGCCATGCGTACAGCTGTGCTTGGCAAGAGTGGAGAAGGCATTTGAGGGAGGCCTCCCCCAGCCTGTGCACGGGCCTGGAGCACTGGCTGCTGCTCATGATCCCTGAGTGTAAGCCCGGCTCCTTGCTATTCTTCCAGCCCTAAGTCGCCCCTGGTGCTTCCAGGACATGAGCAAGTGGCTGTAGGGGAAATAGCTTCCTGGGTCACAGTGGGACATCTTTGACCCCAGGATCCCTCTTCCTATCATGGTACCTGTGAGTTGCATTTATGTGAAATTTACCTTTTCATGTGGTAGAAGGAACATTGAACGGAAGATCTGGACTCTGTCGAATCCTTGATGTATGATCCGGGGCCAGTGGCTTAATATCCCAGAGGTTTATTTAAAAATTATGTACCAATATCTATAATGAGGTACTGAACTATTGATTTATGCCCTGCCTATCTTACAGCGAGATTGAAAGACAGAGAACTGTCAAGGGTGATACAAATCAGTGGCGTGAAGGGGGGGACCGTACCTGCAGTGTGGGCCTCACAGCCAGCTCTCCAGCAGCTCACCCAGTGCCTGGCACGGGGCAGGTGTCACCAGTTAATGGGTGAAGGCTGCGCTGCGGGGCAGGGTCTGAGCTGGGGTGGCCTGCATGGCCATGTGGGTGTGAGTGTCCTGGCAAGGACAGGGCCCAGAGTCTTTATTTTCGGGAGATGCCAGAAGAGTTGGGCTGCCGCGCGCCCTTGCCGGGAGCCACGCACGTTAGAAAACCGGCTCAGCATCCACCTCCTCTGGGCCAGTGCAGATGGTGTTGCACTCAACAGGCAGAAGGGCAGATAAACTGGGAAGGGGCCATGCCAGGAGGACAGGAGCGGGTGGGCAGAGTCGGGTGATTTTGGTAGCAAAGAACCACTTGAGACCGACAATAGCTGGACAATCAAGCCCGAGAGTCCCTGCGCACCGCAGCTTCCAGGGCCAGGCCAGCTGCCCAGTGGTGACAGCATCAGGGCCGCGTCTCTCTGTCCCTCTTCCTGCGTATTCAGCAGGCCCAGCCTGTGGTGGCCCGGCCCATCCCCTGCACCAGCACACACAGCAGCCCAGGCGCAAATGTCCTTTCCCCAGGTGGCTGTGCCTGGGGCTGGGAGGAGGTGTTTTCTGCCAGGCCCATCAGGGCCCCTTCCAGCTCCAGTCGGGTGCTGAGACTGGCTGAGACTGCTGTGGACCCCTCCGTGAGGCAGGGAGGGTGGGCGACAGGGGAGTCAGGCAGCGGCAGCGCCTGTTGCGGTTGGGGCTGGAAGGAGGAAGCTCCACAGCCGCGGCCGGGGCCGCTGTGTGGGGTGGGGACGGTGCCAGGCAGGGAGTCTGCTCACCGTGGCCCCGGGACGCTCTGTGTCCACTCATAGCAAAGGGGTGGGGGTAGGAGGGCAGGACTCCCCGCTAGAGAGAGGGGAGTGGGCTCTGTTTCCAGCCGTGGCAGGCACTTGTTTCAACTTTGGTCAACTGACCTCTCTGGGTATTGTTTTAATTATTTTTAAAGGAACTTTGTATTTGTTGGGCGGAATGCACAGGGCTAATGCCCACGCTGGTGATGGTGGTGATGCCAGTTATAATTTTAGGAATAGGTGTGCCGTATGACACTAGCAGAACATGGCCTCTGGGCTCAGTTATATCCCTCACCCCCCAAACCAGCTTTGCTGTTGATGCTGTCCTCCTTTGTGCTGGGTTGGTCAGAGGGTGGGCCTGAGACCCAGAAGGGCTGAGGATTTGCAGCAGGATCAAATGGGCTATCCAGGGACGGACCACGGTTTCGGCTTTCATCACCTGCCTCCTATGCTGCGTCTCTAAACATTATATATACTGCCCTTGGGGCCTGAATGCTTGTGAGGATGAAGCAGAGCAGCAGGGACATTTCCTGCAGCTGTGTACCGAGCACCTTGCAGCTGCCAGGGACTATCCTAGGCCCCAGAGCCACGCAGGAGGCAGAAGAAGGCCTGCGCTTGCACTCTGGAGAAGGGAGGGAGAGGAAGTGAGGGCATCTGGAGGTGGGTGACAGACTGATGGGAGACAGGCGATGGACAGGTAATAGAGGATGCAGAGGTGGACAGGTGAGGGGTGAGATGATGCAGAGGTGGACAGGTGAGGGGTGAGATGATGTAGACATGGACAGGT
>VMDO01021587.1:0-35131 GCA_007922755.1 Pedetes capensis | reverse complement strand
AGCTGAGAAGAATGTGTATTCCTCATTGTGTGGATGAAATATTCTGTATATATCTGTAAGATCCAGCTGGTTTAGGGTGGAGATTAGATTTGACATTTCTCTGTTGATTTTTTGTTTTGATGACCTGTCTCTTGACACAAGTGGGGTATTGAAGTCCCCCATTATTATTGATTCTGGACCAATAAAGTTCTTTATATTCTATAAGGTTTGTCTTATAAAGCTAGGAGCTCCTATGTTTGGGGCATAGATATTAAGGAGCATTATTGATTCTTGATCGATTGTTCCTTGTATTAAAATGTAGTGACCATCCTTATCTCTTCTAATTAGTTTTGGAGTGAAATTTATTCTATCTGAAATTAAAATAGCCACACCTGCTTTCTTTTGTTCCCCGCCCCCTGCTAGGTATACATTTTTCCAGCCCTTAACTCTCAATTTATTCCCGTCTTTGTGGGTTAGATGAGTTTCTTCAATACCGCATATTGATGGTTTGTGTTTTTTCATCCAATTAGCCAATCTCTGTCTCTTAATTGGAGAGTTAAGACCATTTACATTAATAGAGATTATTGAGGAGCATTTATTGTCATTTATCCAATCATTACCTGTTACTGATTTATGATTCATGTTTGCTTTGGACCTTTCTTGTGTTGGACTCATCTCAGTTAATCGGTTCTTTGATTTCCTTTGTAGGGTTGTCTTAACTCTCCTGGATGTGGAATTTGATTTATTATCTTCTCCAGTGCTGGTTTGGTTGTTGCACATCGTTTAAAAGCTTCAATGTCATTAAATGTCTTATATTCCTCATCTATTATCAACGATAATTTTGCTGGATATATTAGTCTAGGCTGGAGATTATTTTTTCTTAATATTTGAATCACCTGTGACCATTCCTTTCTAGCTTTCAGTGTTGATATGCAGTAATTTTTATTGGCTGTTTTTTATAAGTAATAAGGGACTTCTGTCTTGCTGCTTGTAGGATGGCGTCTCTGGTATCTAGTGATAGAAATCAAGCTACGATGTGTCTCGAAGATGATCTATTTAAATCAGCCTTCCTGGGAGTCCTGAAAGTCTCAGTGGTGTATGTATCCATTTCCTTTGCTATCTTTGGGAAATTTTCCTTGAGGATATCATTCCTTAGCCAGGACATAAAAAACGATCGACATACAATTTTTAAAAAATGATTAATTGGACTCCATTGAAATTAAAAACTTCAGCCCATCAAAAATCATCATTAAGAAAATGAAAAGGCAGTGCCCAAAATGGAAGAAAACATTCATATGAGTAAAAGGACACATATTTAGAAGGAATAGAAAGCTCCATCAATTAAGAATGAACAATGTAGTAGAAATGAGCCGGAAACAGCTCACAAAACGTGAGGGTGGCGAAGAGGCACTTGAAAAGGTGGTCAGTGTCATTGGGGCATGGGAAGGAACTCTGTGGGGCGAGGAACAGTGTTTTCATTGGAATGGTGGTTACACAGGGTATGTTAATCACAACTCAATCAATTGTCTGCTTAGTTCTGTACATTTCACTATATATTAATTTCACTTCAATAAGCCACCCAAACTGTTAAATGCCAAAAACAATTGACTTTTTTTTTTTTTTTTCTTTTTCTGTGCTGGGGATTGAATACAGGGCTTCATGTTTGCATGCCTTGAAAATGCTGTACCACTGAGCTGCACCCTCAGCCCATTTTTTAACTTTTTGAGACAGGGTCTTGCTAAATTATGCAGACTGCCTCTGGCCTCCTGAGTTGCTGGGATTACAGGCATGTGCCACTGCACCCAGTTCAATTTGTGTGATTTTAACTCCTCCTCAATCATAGCTACTGTAATTACAAAACATGTTTGAAAACATAATTTTTCTGTTCTTCAGCTCAGATTTAGTTGGAGTGGAAGGTCTCAAAATTCTATAGGAAAGGCAAAAAGAAAACTAATATCCGGTACGCACCTTTGCATACTTAGGCGGAACTCTCACATACGTGTAGTGTCTACTACAGCCTAATGGCGTTTCTTTCATGGTCCTCACTCCAGAGATGAGAAGATTGGCTTATGCAGATCAAATAATTGCCAAAGGATACACATCTTAACAAAAGGGAGAAACAGAATTTGACTCTGTATTAGATTGTTTTAGGACCTCTCTCTTTTCTACTACATAAAGCTATACTCCTGTCATGCCCCAAATAAGCAGAATTTGTGAGGAATCTGTGTCCTGACAGAAATAAGTTTATGAAAAAAATATATGTGATATATATATCATACTGATATATATGTATGTATATACAAATACACATATGTATCTTCCACTCTCTTATAAAACTCTTTCCTTTTTTCTCTTTTTACCACATTGGCAGGGAAGGAAACTAGGAACTAATCTATATGTTCTCCATGTGCAGATTTGGAGACAGATTGAAGAAGTTTGGCAAAGAGTGAGACAAGGAAATTTAAAACTCACTATCACACCTCTAGAAGCACATTACATATGCATAGATACTGCGGCACAGCAGAGAGGTCCAACTCAGCATGACCACCTCACCTGAGGAGTGCCCCTACATTGGACCTCCACTCAGTTAAGCTGGGTCCTTGGCTTGGTTGCAGAAAGGAATTTCAGGATGAGCCAGAGAGAGTGAAATGAAGTTATGGATTTATTAACTCCACACTTTAGAATGTATGTAGGCATTCAGAGATGGGGAGAGAGGCAAGACACAGATGAGAACTGACTAAAGGGGCAAAACACCAGAAGCCAGAGACTTGCACACTGTTCCCTCTAGTTTCATTTAACCTAGGGAACACCTTGTGTGATGTCAGTCCTGGGCACCTATTTCTGGGTGCCTAGTGTGACATGGGGGCTGGGATTTGGCTCAGTTGGTAGAGTGCTGCACTGCAGTCTCTGAGGTCCCGAGTTCAATTCCCAGCACCGCAAAAAATGGGAGAAGGGCCTGGCAATCCACTCCCAAGGCAATCCCGAAACAGTCAGCCATTGAAAACCCTATGAGAGTTGCTATAAGTCAGTTACCGACTTGGCGGCACCTAACAACAACAGCAACAACAACAACAACAAGTGTGACGTGAACCTAGAAAGGCACCTGTGATAGGCTGAGGAAATGCTAATAAGATTCAAAGATTCAAAGAAGTTCCATTGTTTAGGTTTTTCAACTGAAGGACCTTCCCTTTGGCAAAATGAGATTATATATTGTGTGGGTTTAAGAAAAGGGTCAGAGGGAGTTGCCCCAGACAGATCTCAAGCACAGAATCACAGAGGGGAAGGCAACACTTAAACCTTGTTTTTTTACCCCAAGCACGGCTTATTGCTATTTTAACATAGTCATTATTTAAAATGCTTCTCAAAAATACCATTTCTAGGCAGGCAGTCCTCACAGCAGTCTTCTTGGTAGTTGTGTCAAAGTTACCAATGCTCAGCTGGTGAGATTCAAACCAGATCCTGGGGTGAAAGCCCTTTCCCTTTCTCTGTCCCCCACATTTCCCTTTCTCTCCTGCCTCAGGAGGATCTTACTTGCCCTCTGAATTTTGCAGGCAGGCTGGCTTTGTCAGATGCATGCTTTGAATGCTGATGTTGGTCCTGAATGGTCTTTCTGTCTTCCACACATACCTTTTTCAGCCTGGATGGAGGCCTGCTACCCAGTTACCACTCAGCTCAAAGTGTGATTCAGGCACCTTCTGCTCAAGATGTCTGGAAATGAACTTGAGATTTTCTAAAATATGATTTGTGTGGTGTGTGTGTGTGTGTGTGTGTGTGTGTGTGTGTGTGTGTGTACATATTTTCTGTTTAGGAAATTGCACTGTTGTCTCCTGTGAGTCACCCTTGGCTCTCGGGCATTGGTCTCAGGACTCTCTGGATGTCAGTTTGGTAAACGTCATCCATGTTTCTTCTAGCTACTGACATACTTAGCAATGCCCCCCTTAGGTCCCCTGCATCTCACCAAGCTCCAAACACTCCACACTTCTTAAGTTTTTCCCCAGATCCTCCCTGCCCCCTCCCCTTTCCTCATGCTGGCTGAGCCTCTTCTGCCTAATTTCTGACCTCTGCATGGCATGCCTTGGGCTCAGCCTTCCATGGTTTTGCACCATAGCTCCGGGCAGGCTCACTCTGGCTCTGGGTTTTAAACACCATATCACATTGATAACACCCAGAACTTGCATCTCCAATTCCAACTCTAATCTCTGTACTGAGCATCAGAAGACTATTTTCAGTTCCATGGAAGTGTCTAAAGGGTGTTTCCGGTTTGGTTGTCCCACCATGAACCCTTGGTCTCAACCCCTGACATCCAAGACCCCAGACATGACTTGCTGTCCATTTGCCTCCTCTGTACCGGTCAACAGTATCCTCAATTGCTCAGATGGAATATGTGGAGTCATCTGTGTGTGTGTGTGTGTGTGTGTGTGTGTGTGTGTGTGTATTTAATCACTTATTCCCTATGAGAGTAAGGCGATTTTGATGGTCTTTCCTTCAAAATATGCAATTTGACCTCTACCACTTCTGCCTTATCTAATTGCCCCCCATAAAGACTTGCAATAATCTAATTGATCTACTTGCTTCCACAGTTTTTATTCCACAGAATAGCTGGAAACATCTTTTAAACATGAGTATCAGTGTATCATGCTTCTATTGGAAACCCACACATTGCTTCCTGTTAGGTTCACAATAACCTTGCCCTCCAACCTAAGCCATGTCCATCCCTACAGAATGATCTGGTCTCTTGACACCTCTGGACTCCATTTCCTATCAGCCCCTCCTCGCTCCATCTCACCAGCTCAGCTGAATCCACTCATGGCTTGACTTATGTTTCCACAGTTAACTTTCCCCCAGAGCCAGTACACTTGGTGCTCTTTTCTAGAAATTTCATTACACAGATATCTTGTATAAATTTGTCTCTTCATTCAGGTGTTGCCCAAATGGGCCTCTAGGGAGAAGCTGTTTTTTCCTACTGCATCTAAATTAGCTGTTCCTCAACTCTTTCTCCTTGTTATTATTGTTCTTTCTCCTTAGTTGATTTTAGTTATAACCTGTTTCTCCACCGGCAATTATGTTGTTGTTGTTGTTGTTAGGTGCCATCGAGTCGGTATCCGATTCATAGCGACCCTCATAGAGTTTTCAATGGCAGGCTGTTTCGGGATTGCCTTGGGAGTAGATTGCCAGGTCCTTCTCCCATTTTTGTGGTGCTGGGAATTGAACTCAGGACCTCAGAGACTGCAGCGCAGCGCTCTACCAACTGAGCTAAATCCCAGCCCGAGGTTACTATGGTAGGCCCTATTTGTTTCCTCCAGTCTATGGGATCAAGAACTTTGTTTTTTGTTTTTTGTTTTGTGGTCCTGGGGGTTGAACCCAGGGCCTCAAGCTTGCATGCTTCACAAATGCTGTACCATGGAGCTGTACTCCCAGTCCATTTTTTTTTTTTTTTTGACTTTTTTTGAGACAAGGTCTCGCTAGCTAAACTATGCAGACTGCCTCCGGTCTCGAACTTGGGATCCTCCTGCCTCTGTCTCCTGACTTGCTGGGATTGCAGGTGTGCACCACCATGCCCAGCTAAGAACTTTGTTTTGTTAACTTTATGTCTAAGCATCATTGCAATCGAGGGAATACAATGTACATTTAAAACACCTTTGAATGTGGAATGAGTGGATTAGAGGGTTCCTAATGTCTTTCTTAAATACCCCAAATACCCAACAGGTATTATGAATTTGCAAAGATGAATACTGGCTTTCACCAATACTTTTAAAACAATATCCTAATAAAAACTAGTTCCTGTGAATGACAAATTCCAAATGTGTGTTTCACATGCACTTGAGCTGTCAGTTCTTACCTGTTCAGGGCATTGTATATGGGGAGGTGACACTCAGGTGACCTTTGATGTTCTTTATTGAAGTCCACAGGATTCTTGGAGATGAAAATAGCAGTACATAGCTGACATACAGTGCTCAGTCCTATGAATAGCTATTACACAGATGAACACATTGAGAAATTTGTTGACATCTTAGTCTGTCACTTGATGATGCATGGAGCCCTGATTTCTAAACAAAAAAATTTCTCAGTATTGTTTTAGGATTTGGTAGTTAATATTTGTAAACTTGATATTCAAATGTTGTCTTCTCTCAGCTTTTTAAAAAATAATTGTGCCATTTATGTGAGTTATTGAGCTGTTAGTGCTGTTTTCTAAAATGATAGGTAGTACCTTAGGGACTGGGGGTCCAAAACAGGCATTTGTAATATATCTTTTGAAGGAAAATATACTAATTCCTTTGGTAGCTTACCAATATGTGCAGTGTTTTTAACATACACACATTCCTTATTGTGGTTCTTGAAAGAATTACAAAGTACTTGATTTTATGACCTCCATTTTTGATAAAATATTCATAAACTCTTTTATGAGTCTGAATGAAAGCTTATGAATTTTGGACAATGAGTTTTCATAAACATTCATTGAGAAACCATAAACACTCATTCCTAGTATGGAAAATTAAATTAGTTAAAAGTTAAGACAAGATCTTTCACTGCATTCCTATTACATGTGAAGGAGCAGATTCTGTTATGCTTAGCTCTAAACACATCACTGATTATATTTTGTGGAATAATGTCAGTGAGCTTGCCACCATTGTGTGTGTTGACAGCATAGAGCACTGTGGAGAGGGTGTGCTATTCAGTTAGCTATTCTAAAACTACAGATCAAAGATGTTTCAGGGATAACTTCAAAGATACTTCACAAAAGGACTAATTCACCAAGAAAAACTGCTACAAAGGCAAACTTTGTTTTAATGATCAAGGGAAGTGAGTTTTAATGAAGTGCACTGAAGAAAGCCCTTTAAGTCCTCAAACATGATTATATACTCCCGTGACCCTACTCCAGGGTTTTGCTAAAAGATGCCAAAGATAGTTCATGATCTTTCACAGATGTCTAATGTACAATTAGAGATTAACTTAAAAGTAAAAGGGGAACACTAATTGGGTTAAATTGGTAATAAGTGGTGCAATGTGTTGTATTTTTCAATTGTATACAGTAATTGAAAGTTTTCTATATGTAACATTCTGAAGGATAGCTAAATTGTAATAGCTATATTTTCACAAGAAGAAATAAAGGCACAGAGGAGGCATATAGTGTCTTTATTACTCTAGCACATTTAGATAAAACCCAGACCTGTGGAAACTGGCTCCTGAATTTCATTAGTCTTCATCAATAAACAAGTAAAAATTATACATTATGGGAATTAAACACAAGGAAATTCATCTTGATTTATGAATGTACCTCAAAATAACATTAAAACTGACACCTCTTATTCCCAACTTTCCATCTTAAAGTCCAGATTACATTTCTTCGCAATTCTGTGAAATAAAGTCTTACTAAAAATATTGATAATTTATAATTAGATGACATATTGTGCATCATATACAATGTGTAATTCTATGATTTATTACTTGAATTTTTTGCTCAGACCTGCCTCTGCTGCTTAAGGGTCCATATTGAGTTATGTGAGGCCTGAATTCAGTGAGGGAATCCCAAGTGAGTGGTTGAAATAGTGTGTGCGCCATGTTGGAAACCCAGAAAAGAAAGATCAGCATGCTGGAAGTATTCAGTCAGTCTTGCTGAGGACATTATGAGTATGCAGAGAAAAATTTGTCTTAATTACAGCTTACATGCATTCTGAATGCTAATATGACAAAGATTGAAGCACTTTATTTTCTTTAGCTCAATATTTTACAGTTAGCACTTTGCTTGCAGTGGGTATTTTAGAAATTACTTCCCAGCTAGAAAGCTTTTGTAATTTCATCATGAGAGAAGTGGAGAGACAAGAAATACAGTTACTTTCCTTGCCCTCCTTATCTTCCTCTCTCCCTCCTTTTCCTCTCTCTCTTCCTTTTCCTTCCTTCTTTCCTTTTTTCCTTCCTTCTTCCCTCTTTTCCTTCCTTCTTCCCTCCCTTCCTTCCTTCTCAGCCTCTGTCTAAGTATCCCAGGCTGCCCTCCATCACAGCTGACTTTGGGGATTACAGATGTGCATGCCCCTCCATGACCAGCTTGATTTCTTTATTTAATGATCTTAACTTCAGAAATCTTATTGCTCTAGGAAATTTGTTTGACCAGTTCCATGCTAGTCTCTGACTCTGCATTTTCTCCTTAGCACAGTGAACACTACCTCCAGCCACTTCTAGATTCCTGTCTAGGACTTTTCTTCTGAGATATCTGCCTAGAAAATGACCTCCACTAATTAGACTGTAAACTATCCTAATGGTAGGAATATTTTTCCCTCCTTACTAGTGCTTGGGACAGTACATGGGCATAGTCACAGTGGTTGGTCATGATGCTCACAGCCCCATTAGAAATGGACAGTGCCTGGAAACAGTGTTGTAACGTGAAGGAACAAGTGCAGACACCCCAGGCTTGGTTTTGTGTCAGCTCTGACTCCCACACTTGCTCTCCAGGATTGTGCATCATCCTGTTTCCACATCCAGGTCCAGATATATTCCATGTTAGTGAGGGCTTGGAGAGAATGGTAGGATAAAATAGAGCTCAAATGCAGGTATTTTTGTTCCTAAGTTAAGTGGTGATAAGGATTCAGTAGTCCTGGTAATGGTAGGGAAATAGACCATGAGAGGAATGAGGGTTAATCTAGAACTAATGTTGTTGTTGTTAGGTGCCGTCGAGTCGGTATCCGACTCATAGCAACCCTCTGTACAACAGAGGAAACACTATTTTCAGTGCTTCTCTGCTGTTCATAGGGTTTTCAATGGCAGACTGATTTTTGGGAGGGGGTTGCCAGGTCCTTCTCCCAAACCTACAGCTTCTGGTGTTCCCAGGCGGTCTCCCATCCAGGTACTAACCAGGTCCGACCCTGCTTAGCTTCTGAGATCTGACGGGATCGAATGCCACAGGGCTATGACTGCAGGCTAGAACTAATAATACCCCAAAATATTTGTCTGTATTCACTCATAATTTGCAGTAAGCATGGATTCATGAGGTCTGCAGCCATAGCACCATAGCATCCAATCCTGCCTGATCTCAAAAGCTAGCAGGTTCTGCCTGGTTAGTCCTTGGATGGGAGAACCCCTGGGAATGCCAGGTGCTGCAGGCTAGGGAGAAGGACCTGGCAGCCCACTCCTGAAACAATCCACCATTGAAAACACCATGAATAGCAGAGAAGCACTGACAATAGTGCCAGGCATGGCATGGTGTCAGGAGTGCTTCACTCTGTTGTATGTAGGGTCTCTATGAGAAGCGGCTTGATGACACCTAACAACAACAACAACAACAACTGAATAATCACCTAAAATTCCATATCTCCTCACATGGTTTTGCGATTGAGTATGGGTGTTTGAATATATACATGTAGTACTTTAGAAAAGTGCCTATGATTAACATAACATTAATTGTTTGTGTCTTTCTATGGTCATCTATTCATAAATTTCCTTTACTGATCTTGGTTACATAAAGCTACCTTATGAAGTTGTGATGGATTTTCAAAACAAGAGAGTTTCCTAGAGTTTCTGGCAAGAGCTTGGGAAGATTCTGCCAAAGTAATGTGTGGTTTTTCTTGTTGTTGCTCTTGCTCCTATTGTTTGTTTTGTTCTGTTTTGTTTTTCTTTCTTGTGATGAAATTCATCAAAATACATTGCCCTACCTGGGCTTTAGTTCAAAATCCATTTTGAACTCTGAGTCATCTGATAAAAGTTAATACTTCATCAGAAATATCAGCACTATTTATTTCCATAAGAGAAAAAAGAGTAGATGAGAAACAAAATAGCATCATAGTTGAAAATTATACTTTCAATTAGACCTAAAGAATGAAAAGTACAATAAAAAATGCTGCTGTAAAACAATTCTTTTTTATGTGTACCTGGCTATAACATTTATTCAAAATAAATAATGTATAATTTAATGTTTTCTACATGTTAGTTGATTTGAGCTCTTTAATAATTATGGTTATGTTATTAAAAATGCATTTGGGTCTCTACTTCTAAAGCTTGCTGTTTCTCTGGTTTTAGTTCTGACTGAGAAGTTGTTGTAAGTTTACTTGATGGGAAAGCAGAAAAAAATGACTACATTGTGAAATTTTATGTTGAAAAATGTGAACATTCCATTCTGGAAATACTAATAATGACAATATGGGTAAGTTAGAGAAAAAAATCAAAGTTGATGTAATTGAGTTTATTCTACTAAGTGGATAATTCATATTCAAAACTAAACATTTCACCCTTAGCATATATTTTTTTCTGCTTGAAATCTCACTTATATCTAGTAAATTTTCTGTATGAGGTTTTGATGTAATTGATGACCTGGACAGTCAATGCCAGAGGCCTTCTCCCTCAGGCCCCAGAAACTCCCCACGTACAGCTCAAGGACGCAGGCTGAAGGTTACACCAGTAGCAGACTGGGATGTTGAAGCTAGGAAGAGCTTTCACTGTCATTGGAGGTCATGGGGCATTGATAGTCAGGGTGTGTTCTGGTAGAGTGGGGTGGGCTATGTTTTGTCCTCCCAAATTCATGTGTGGTGGTCCCAATCCCCTGTACCTCAAAGAAATAATTAAGTGTCCAACATACCTGATGTCCTTTTAAGAAGAGGGGATTTTGCTGGGCGTGGTGGCGCATGCCTGTAATCCCAGCAGCTGGGGAGGCAGAGGCAGGAGGATCGCAAGTTCAAGACCAGAGGCAGTCTGTGTAACTTAGCGAGACCCTGTCTCAAAAAAAGTAAAAAAAAAAAAAAAGAAAAGAAAAGAAGAGGGGATTTAGACATAGAGCCAGAGGGAAGGTTACACAACAGTAACCATGGATTCATGAAAGAATACCAAACTATATATTTGAATTCAGTGTCAGAGAAATAGAGGATGGTGCTGTACATTGAGGTAATTCTGATTTTCACAAGTATCTTACCAGTATCTTTCCTACATGGCAACCAAAACTCTTGTTTTGTAGACACTTACTGAATGATCACCTAAAGTTCCATATCTCCTCACATGGATTTGTGATTGAGTGTATGTATTTGAATATAAAGACATAATAATACTTTAGAAAAGTGCTTATGATTACCATGATATTGTTTATATCTTTCTCTGGGCATCTATTCATGAATTTCCTTTAACTACTGGTCTTGGTTACAACAAAGGAGACCTTAGAAGAATCCAATGCTACCAACACCTTGATCCCAAACTTTGCCCTCTAAAACTGTGAGAAAATACATTTTTCTTGTTTAATCCATTCAATGTGTTATTTTGCTGCAACATCCCAAAAAAGTTAATACAAAGGCAATTGTTAGAATATTCACCAGTGGTGGTGTATTAGAATGAGAAAATGGTAGAAGGTACACACTGGCATTATAGCATCACACACAGGTGTAGGAGAGGGCCTGAGAAAAGATCAATTAATACAGGATGAGCTCATAGTTCTGGGTGCTCTTGACAGATGGGTGAAAATCTGTCCAAAGAGGAGGTTGATAATTCATCAATGTAAGATGAATGATCCGATGTTCCTTGGTAGCATTTAAGGTTACTACCTTGTAGCTAAAGGGCAGAAAAAGCAGAATCTAAGGGACTTAACTATAAGTGGCTCAGAACCTAGAAAGGGTTCTGACTCTGGCCAGTTCTTGACTCTGGGCTTCTCTAGAGCCTGAGCCCCAGCTGGGAAGAAACTGTAGGCTGAGGTTTCAATGGGGAGATCTAGGTGAATGCTCTCAAACACTTTCACCAACAAGATTGTCCCTACCTTCCTTGTCTTCAGAAGTGCCCATCTCTTCCCTGGTGATTCAGAGAGCCTCCCTGCCTTGAAGACAAAGCACAGGACTCTGGCTTATAAGAACCACTCATCAATGCAGGGTATATCTTGCCTTTTAACCTGACCAAGTGACCTGGTTGGTTACTAGTTAGCTGGCTGGGGTTGTTGCACTTGCTGAGATAGGAAGAGGACAGTTCTCTAAAGGAGCCCTGTCCTTGTCTGACACCAGGGTAGGTTATGAGTCAGACTGGTTCCTTACTGTGCTGGGTCACAAGTGCAGGGCATAAAGTTAGTTAAGGGAGAGGGTTTTTTGCAAAGATGATTTTCCCATAGTATAGGACCTAACACTCTGGCAAGGGTACCACATAATACTAAGGTGTTGTGAAGATGGCTCTTGGAAGCAATAATGACCCATATGAAGTAAAAGAGAAACTCCAGAACTGCTGTGGAATGGGTCACAAAAACTGAGAGAAATGGTCATGGTAGAGTGAGGGTCCTCCATAAGGCCAGAAATCTAGCTAGCTGTTCCCAGGGGTGTTCTGCTTTCCTCAGAACAGGGAGCTCCAAGGGAGCCAGTAGTGGCTTCCTGGAGAAGTGCAATGAGGGATCTTCTCTGTGGCTCAGGATCCACAATAGGAGGCGCCCATAGGACAGTGAGGATGGCAAGACCTCCAAAGGAGGCTAGGCATGGTTCTTAGCCATCAGAGCCTTAGTGCCTGCAGTTGGCAAAGAGGGCAGCAGCAAAGGGTGCATCACCCGCCAGGAGACGACCAATAGTGTGTGTGTTCCCAGGATCAAGGGGATGAGCAGAGTCAAACACTGCTTACGTTGTTCAAGAGAAATAAAGATGATTTTTATTTTGTGGTAGTGGGAGGCTGAACCTGGGGCCTCACATATACTTTGCATGTGTTCTACCACTGCACTTAAAATGTGTTCTACCACTCGGTTTAAAATGTGGTTTTTCTCTTAAGGCAGTATCTTGCTAAGTTACCTGTGGCCTCAAACTTGTGATCCTCCTGTCTCTGCCTTCTGAGACACTGGGATTACAGGTGTGCATCATTGCTTCTGGTAAAGATAAGGATGTTGTGGGCATGTGCATCAATTAAGTATTTGTGATCTCCAGCCTAGTTCCTGTTGTTGTGAGGTTTTGTTGAGTCGGTGTCAGACTCATAGTGACCCTATGTACAATAGGAAAAGCAGTATTGTCAGTGCTTTCCTGCTATTCATAGGGTTTTTAATGGGGGATTGATTTTTGGGAGTGGGCTGCCAGGTCCTTCTCCCAAACCTACAGCACGTGGTGTTCCCGGGTGGGCTTCCTTCCAAGTACTAACCAGGCCCGACCCTGCTTAGCTTCTGAGATCTGATGGGATTGGATGCCACAGTGGTATTCTCATACCCAGAGCACATTGAGTGAAGGTGGGCTGTGCTCTCATGAGCAAGGGTCCTGTAGCAACATGAACAGTATCTAGAAGTCACACTTGAACTTCTGCACAGAAACCTAAGGAGCATGTGTGCACTGGGAACTGGATGTACAGGTATTTTGAGGGTTTCTAACTGAAAGGAGGATGTTGAAATTGATTCTAGGAATCAGAAAGCTTGCTATGACATCCTCGTTAGAGTGGGCTATATGGGGGTTGGGTCACTAATGGAGACCTGACTCAGGTCTGGCTCACACTTATTTAGCCCATGGTCATTTCCCTGGTCCACAACTGTAAAATTCAAATTGAGACAATCAGTAGTTGGTAGAACCTCCATAATGGTCATTGCCCGGTGGTGGTATAGCAGTGGCAGTCACACAAAAGGCCTGATAGAAGATTCCCAAACTCCTCCCTGACACACCACTGCCAAGATCCTTAGCCAAGATAATGCATTTTTAAAAGTCATATTTTGGGAGCAATGGATGACATTGGCAACACTTGTAAAGCTGTGAAGAATGTATGAGTGGCAGTTGACATTTCACATTGAGTTTACCTATTTGGCTCCTTTGGTGGCCTTCCCCAAATTCCCTGCTTGCATGACCATTCTTGCAGCCCAGCTTCCAAGATAGTTTCAGTTGTCAACATTTTTCAGCTAGTAAGCAAAAAGGAAGCCTGAGCCAAGTGGCTTAGTCTCTATGGATACAACCTTGAAGATGAACAACTTGTTTATCACATTTCGCTGACCCAAATAGTTCTGCTGCAAGTGAGGCTGTGAAATGAGTCTCTATTTGGGTGGACTATGTTCAACGAACATTAGGAAGAAAAGGAGAGAACAGACCCTAAAACACAGCAGTTTTTGCTTCAAGGACACTATTTTCTTTTTCCGTCTCTGAGCAGGCAGATGCAATCACATGGCCTGGGGCGAGCACATGAGACACCTTGCTGGGGACTCGGAGGTGCCAGCAGGTCTTCATTAGCTCCTGCTCATGGTGTGTCTTGGCAGAAGTTTCTCTGCCTATAGGTATTCAGGGCTTCCCATATTATAAATCCAGCTCTTTCTGGGTGGCTCACCAACTTGAGTAGCTCTCAGGATGGAGTTCAGAAGATGGCATGGTGGGGGGGCTCTTGAGAGTGCAGTGGTGGCAGTTTTTGTGGGTGATGCTGTGGTTAGCTCAGGAGGTAGCACCTCCTCCCCCATCCAGGCTCAGGGCCACCACAGCCCCATTCTCTCCTATGGAGAGTCTTGCTTCTCAGAGCTTGGCTCCTCATGCTTCCTGCTGACCTTGTGAACTGATTCCTATCCTCTAGATCAACTGTCTCCTCATTTTAGATGGAATTGTTACTGATGGTCCCTGACTTCAACCTACAATGTTTCAACATGGTAATCATGCAAAAGTGACAAGTAGGACATAAACACCACAGTTAGAATTTTGAATTTGAATCTTTCCTCAGCTCCCACGAGGCTGTGCGACAATACTTTCTTGAAATGCTGGGCAGAGGCAAGTTGTGGCTCCCCCTTAGCCACCTGATCACGAGGCTGGACAATTGATACGCTGCAGTGACTGTGTCACTAAGCCTGGATGCTCAGAAGGTTGAGTGGTTTAGATTCATTCTTGGCTTATGATATTTCTACTTAAAATGGGTTTATCAGGATATAACCCCAGTGAAAGTTGAGGGGCACCTCTATGTAATCCAGAGAAAAAGGAAATTTTTTAAACAAAAACTGAATTATATATAAGAACTGAAATGGATTCAGAATGAAGTTAGATATTATTATTTTTATTTTATAGATCACTTGCAGAGGTATTTAATGATGAATTTTCTTAATTTTCAAATAAAACAGTGTTTTAAAGCAGATTGTCATCTTGTTTCCTAGCACCTGCTACACATATTCTTTTGTAGCATCGTTTATTAGGAGTGATTAGTCTATGTTTAATAAGGCACTTTCATTGATACAGATATTATAACATATTTAAAATCCTTGAGATTTTGTGTATACATTCAGATATTTTATAATTCCAGGTTGGAATGCTATCTGGCCAGCGTAGGACTGCCAGGTTAGTTGGATATTGATCTTCTACTGCTCACTTGGCACTGTGACAGTGCAGAGGAGTGATGAATCATCTACAAGCTTAACCGGTGTTCATTCCCTGGATTTCCATGCTCTGGAAAACAGCAATCTGATAGCTATTTACTATTGGATCCGATGTCAATAAAGCTAGAAAGAGTAATTGCATCTTACATGTGATAAGTAGATCATCTTTCAGAAAGGTTACTGTTGACTTTAATTAGTACTAGCTCTTTCTTAAAGCTATCTTTCTCTGCCCTTTAGTTAGCATCACTAGGGGGCACCTTACAACTTGTCTGAACAGAAATATATGCACAGCTGCTCTCTCTCCTGCTGGGTTTCAACATGTTATCACAGTTGGACAGTCACTCTCTTCTTGTTATCATCAAAGAGAAATGTGAGCACAACCTAATTCTAGGGCAAAAAAACCAATGAAAATGTGATTAGAGTAGCTTAAATATTAAAAAAATAACCTCGGTGAGTCAACATTCAGGTAAAAATTAGTCTAATTATGTCAGTTATAGCATGGAAATTTAGCCCTTTTGTGATATTTAAAAATATTTTTAGGACAGGGTCTTGCTGGGTATACCAGACTGGCCTCAAACTCAAGATTATCCTGCCTTCACCTCTTGAGTAAATGCCACCACTCCCAGCTCCATGACATTTTAATTAGCCAGGATTGTAATCCTTGTTAACATGCACAGAGGAATGTGTTGGTTTTGTTACATTTTTAAACACAAGTGAGGATGTATGTTGGCCTTTGTGCTGGACATTGCTAATACAGAATGAATAGGATCATCTCCACCTCTGAGCAGTTACAACCTAATATGTGGAACAAATGACTTAGTGAAACGTGAGTGGTGTCACAATTGAAAGATAAAGTCAGGTGAGAGCGACATCTGCCTGAAACCAAGATGCCACCAGGCAGAAGAGGTGGATGTCAGTCAGGAAGGAGGTGGTGCAGATGGAGAGAGAACAGAACAACTATAGAGCCCAACAGCGAACCTCAAAACCAGCAATCAAAGATTTATAAAGGAATCTGCGCAGAGAGACAGCGACAGACCAACACTGAGACAGGAGGTGTATGAGATTGATTTTATAAAGTGGTTCCACCTAGACTCTGCCATGACCATGTTAAGGATAGGTGGAGGAATCAATGAAAAAGTTATGGCAAATGGGCAGAAATAAAGCAAGACAATTGCAATAGATGAATTTAGAGAAAAACAAATGAGAAGTACTAAAAAAGAAGTCACTGAAATAACAAAACAGGATAAACTTTAGGGGACACAATTAAAGAGAATCAGTACATTGAAAGAAAGGCTGTAGTTATTCAGTGTGCAGTCTAGACAACAAAATTATGACTCTTTTTATCTATTGAAATTCATATTCATATAAAAGTTTTAAAATACATACACACATACATATACTTGAGCTGTAAAAATTAAATAGAAAGACCCTCAACATCTGTCTAATGAAAACTCCCAAAGGAGAGAAAAGAAGAAATGATGGAAGTGATAGATGAAGCTATTGTTCAACATCCCACCTCAGCCCTTCCTGGGAGAAGTACACTTTTGTAATCCATTAGGGCATGTTTTATGCATGTGCCCAGTGGATGTTGTTGTTGTTGTTAGGTGCCGTCGACTCATAGCGACCCTCTGTACAACAGGGGAAACACTATTGTCAGTGCTTCTCTGCTGTTCATAGGGTTTTCAATGGCAGATTGCTTTTTGGGAGGGGGTGGCCAGGTCCTTCTCCCAAGCCTACAGCTTCTGGTGTTCCCAGGCGGTCTCCCATCCAGGTACTAACCAGGCCCGACCCTGCTTAGCTTCTGAGATCTGACGGGATCGGATGCCACAGGGCTACAGCTGCAGGCAGTGCCCAGTGGAAGGTGTGGCTAAATGACAGTTCCAAGCCTAGAACTAAAATATCATTGCATACTACCAGCAATTCTACTAGAAGGTTCTACCCAACAGCGGTGTAGTTAGTTCCTATGGACTGGACATTAGCTGGGCACAATGAAGGCCACCTAGGCCACCTTGGTACAGTACACCTGGAGTGACCTCAGGAGGCCTTGTCACTACAGCTCTGACAGCAGACAGCAGGACTGCAGGGCAGAGCTGGGTAATGGAGCCAGCAGCACTCCCTCCTGAAGGAGGGGAAAGAGAGGCCCGCCATGGACCCCCACATGGGCCGCACAAGACTTGCCTCTGAGGTGCCAGTCACCAGCCCCTCCTGCCCTGGCTGCATGTGATGCTAAGTTACATTGTTGGACTGGCTGAGGGTGGGCCCTGACGTGGAGCAGCTTCTCATGGGACATCAAGGAAAAGGGTCCTCTGTTCATGTACATAAGGCCATAAAAGCAACTCCACTCAACTCATGATTCACCAAGTCAAATGTGCTCTGTCCTTTGGTTCATCTGCGGCCCTTTGGCTTTCACCCAACACCAACCACAAGTGAAAAACCTGGGCAGCTTGCTGCTCTCAGAGCAATGAGGGGTACTCAGGGCTGATGGATCCCAAACTCATGGTTGGAGCCAAGTCTGGATCAGCCAAACCCCAGCACACATTCTCTGGGTCAGACCCCTTTATTCACCTGCCAATGTGCAAATGAAGAATATATATCTGTCCCACACCACTGAGAACAGTGTGCATACAGTTGTGTTCATGATGAAGTGTTGTGGACATGAGTAATTAATACAGGAGAAAAGCAACATTGAAGAAAACATACCTGTTAACTTTCCAGAATGGAAAAGAAGATGAGTTATTAGGAATAATATGCATTCCAAGTATATTACAGGATTAATTTTTTTTAAACTCTGTACTTACAAAAGTCCAATGAGACTGAAGAATGGACTTGATTAGATGAAATTATAGTGGAATACATTTGGTAATACAAAATAAGAATGCCCATTCTATAAAAATAAAGTACCACATATTGTTTATTGAAGAGAAAAGAAATAAAAGTCTGTACAGAATCCCTTAAATAAAAAAATAGCAAAAGTAAAGAAAATAAAAAGAAGCAAATAAAGGTATAGAAATCACAGAATAAAGTGATAGAAATAAATTCAAGTATGAATGTAATTCCAATAAATGTTAATGGATAAATTCATGTTTAAAGAAAGATGTAATCAGGTAAAACACATGCAAGATAATAGTAATTACAAGTGATTGCTCAAACAGAACAGACGTTGAAAACAAACATGCTAGAAGATACATTTTGTGATTACTTAGAATGACAAGGTGTTACAATATTAATACTAGAAAAACAACACAAAAGTAGAGCATTAGCGCTGATAAAGGAAGATAAAAGCAAAGATCCATTCAGAAGATATTATAGTCATAACTTTCATGTTACCTCACCCCAAAGCTTCAAAATATATCAAACAAAACTTAATAGAGTTAAATGATGTACTCATACCTGAAACTTGTAGATCAAGCAGTAACCATTGGTAAGTATGTAGATTATTTGCTTGACAGAATTAAATAACATAATCTAATGGACATATATAAAATAATGATATCATCTACAGTGGTACCATCCTGGTGTCTAATTTAGTCAGGTTGGAAGCTAAGCAGAGTCAGGCCTAGTTAGTCCTTGGATGAGAAACCACCTGGGAATACCAAGTGCTGTCAGCTTGGGAGAAGGACCCTGCAGCACACTTCTGAAACAATTAGCCATTGAAAACCCTATGAGTAGCAGAGAAGCACTGACATAGTGCCACACGTGGCACAGCGTCAGGTAGTGTTTTGTTTTGTTTTACAGAGGGTAGCTATGAGTTGGACCTAACTCAATGGCACCTAACAACAAAAACATGGAGCAAATGAAGAATATTTGTTATTTCCAAATGCATAAAAAACAAATTCCAAAAACTATATCAAAAATAAATAAAAAGAGTCTTTCATTACAATACAGTGGATTTAGAAATCATGTATTAAAAGACAGATTTAAAAGCATTTATACTTTTGGAAAAAGGAAAACATTCCTAAATAACTCAAATATTAAAAAAGGTATAAATGGTAGTTACCAAATGTTTCATATTATATGGCAATAAGATAATGCTAAAGCAAATAAAAGGAAGAAGAATAAAAGCAAGACAGAAAATAATGAAATGTAAAACCAAGAAACAAAAGGAAAGATGAAATACTTATTTGAGAAATGTAATTTAACAGAGAAGTTGGTAGCAAAACTATTCAAGAAGAGACAGCATACAGAATGTATAACCAGGTGGAGTAGTAGGCATTTATTTATCTTTTATTACATATGTTTAAGGTATTTAACATGATGCATTGATATACCTCTATGTGGTGAAATGATTACTGCAGCCAAGCAAATAAATATACCCATCTTTTTCTGTGGATATGTGAAAATAATTACCTTGTTGTAGTGACCAGAGCACCCAAATGTACTCTGCTGTCAAATTTCCAGCATAGAATACAGTATTCACTGGAGTTCTCCTGTGCTGCATTAGCTCTCTAGAGTTAGTCACCCTCTGTAACTGCCACTTTTCCACTTTTTGCCCTTTGACAAACATCTCTCAATTTTCCCCACCTTCCAGCTCTGGTAATCACCATCTTAGTATCTCTTTCTAACGTATTAACCATTGTTAGATTCCACATATAAGTGAAATTATGTAGTATTTTTTTCCCATTGTCTGGTTGTTGTTGTTGTTAGGAGCCATCAAGTCCTGTCCGACTCATAGTGACTTTTATAGGGTTTTCAATGGCTGATCTTTTTAAGATTGCCTCTGGAGTGGATTGCCATGTCCTCCTATTTTTGTGGTGCTGGGAATCAAACTCGGAACCTCAGAGACTGCAGAGACTGGAGACCTCAGAGACTGCTCTACCAACTGAGCTAAATTCCAGGCCTCCATTGTCTGGAGTGATATTTAAAAAGAACCATACTGGCAAATTAGAATAATTATTTTGAATATATTTGAAACCCCAACTGATATGAGTAATTTTATGGGAAGGTGTACATTACCAAATTGAATTATGAAAGACTACACCAGCAAAACAAGTAGCTAGCAAATGATTTGATGCAATAGTTGAAGAGTTTACCCCTCAACATAATGGGGAGCCGGAATTTGATCTCTAAACCATCTGAGTCTATCAAACAGAAAAACAATCTGTACAGGGAATATTACTAAAATTAGAATAAAATTTTCTATCACTAAACACTATTGTTATAATTTCATACAATTTCTCTATGATTTTCATTTGTCTTATCATTTCCATAGGAGTATCTGACTCACTCTCTGGCTGCCCATCAAGTTCTACTGCATATGCACAGCCTTGAAGTTCTTCCTCCTTTGCGTCCCTGTGACCCTGCTTTGTGTCTCTGTGTCTGTGGATGTGTTCAGTCTCCCCAGCCAGACAGCAGGCAAGCTGTGTCATCCCTGGCTGTGCCCCCTTGATATTTTTGGTTGAATGTGTGATTGTATCCAACACTGAAGAAATACCTGGTTTCAGTTTCTGTTGAGTAACCAGCAGTTACTTGCAGTTAATTATAAGCTTTGACATAAAAAAAGATGAGTCCTGCCAGGTGCGGTGGCGCACGCCTGTAATCCCAGCGGCTCCAGAGGCGGAGGCAGGAGGATCGCAGGTTTGAGACCAGAGGCAGTCTGGATAATTTAGTGAGACCCTGTCTCAAAAAGAAAAAAAAAAAAAAAAATAGGGCTGAGGGTGCAGCTCTGCAAGCGTGAGGCACTGGGTTCAACCCCTAGTAATAAAAAAGAAAGAAAGAAAGAAAGAAAGAAAGAAAGAAAGAAAGAAAGAAAGAGCGAGCAAGAAAAAGTCCAAAAGAGAAAGATGAGTCCAAAACAAGGTCAAAGCCAAATTCTTCCCTGTTGACTGCAGCCTAACTTGGCACTTACAGGATGGGAGGGAGGTCTATGGACTGCTGGCAGGCAGAGGAGAGAGCTCCGTGGCGGCCTGCGCCTGGCTGTGAGCCACCTAGGCTCAGGTCACACAGAACTCAGGCTCCACCCCGTCTGGACGTCTAATATAAGCTCTCCTGGGGCTCCAGACCACTTAATAGCCCTTGGAGGGGCCTCCTGGCTGCTGGGCTGAGGCAGCCTCTCTCAGATCACTCAGAATTGGTTTATTCAAGAGCATTTTGTGAAGACACTCAAAAAAAAAAAAAAACCACATTTATTTTAAAGGACCACGTTGGAGAAAGCACATTCGTAAGTGACTACAGCAGGAGTTTTCAATCTTTTTTTCCTGACCTTTAGGTGGTTTTAGATGGAATAAGTTGTATGTGCTTTGTTGGTTGTGAAATATGTAGTTTTTCTTTCTTTTCCAACTAAGCATGCTAGTTGATTGCATTTTTTTGTTTATTGTATATTTGATTGCAGTTTTGTGTTAGATTTTTAAATTCCTTTTAGCCCATAGTTCCATCTATTACATACTACCCATCTATTACACAGTAAATGACGTTGCTTTGTAAAAAGTAGTCACCTATCAAAAAGCAAAGGAAGCTCCCTGTTATTAACATTGAGGTCTCTTCTTCAGTCCCGACCTGGCAGAAACCTTCTCCAGCCTCACAAGGGTCCGGCCATGGCGTCGGTGCCTTCCGTTGGTTGTCTTCTGGCCAAAAACCAGTTCTATCGAAGTAAGTTGTGCCAGACAAGGAATACGATTGGAGGTGGTGTTTGGGGGCATTGCTCGTCTGTGTGAAATGCTCAGAACTTTAGGGAGAGCACTGACAACCTTTGGTGACTGTGAAGAAGACGTGGCAGAGGTCAGAAAGTTCCTTCATCTGCATCACAGGGGCGCAGCTCTTTGCTTCAGTCATGTTATATTAATGAAGCCATAGGCTTTTGTTTTATAATTATATTTTAATTTCATGTACTTTGCATTTGATAGGGTACATTAAAGACATAATTCTTGCATATATGAAATAGTAATCAGTTCCTTAGAAAAGTACCCCAGCTACTAAGGGTATTGTGGCTCAAAAATTTTCTAATTTCCATTTCCTGCTGTGGATAATAAGTTAGCATGTATCTGGACAGTTTTATCTTTATTAATGTATCCATCTGTGCATATTTGAAGATGAAGAGAAAATTATTCCTTCTTAAAGAAAATTTGGAAATTTCATGAAATGAGCATTTCAGAACCAAATTAGCACATAGAGAAAGTATCTAGACCAATAACCTGCAGAAAACCCTTATTTGGAGGATTGTTTGCAATATGAGTTAGAAATGTCTATGAATTTATTGTTTTTACAAAAGGGTTAAACGATGATTATTTATTTTGTGGTGTTTCATCAAAAGAAGTTATTTTTGTATTTTTATTGTAATTTTTGGTAGTTTTGTTTTGGTGTCTTAGGTTTCTAGACAGGATCTGGCTATGTAGCCCAGGCTAGCAGAGAACTTGAGATCCTCCTGCCTTCAACTCCGGAACACTGTGATTACAAGTATGTGCAGCCACACTTGGTCTTTTAAAAGGTTTCTGGTTTAAAATACAAGTTTAGGCTGGAATTAGTGGCATACACCAATAATCCTGGCACTCAGGAGGCTGAGGCAGGAAGAATGTGAGTTTGAGGCCAGCCTGGGTTACCATAGCAAGACTCTGTCTCAAAATGAAATAAAAATAAATCAATACAAGCCTACGGATCTAATAAGACAAATAAAATTTTTCTTAACTTCTTAATTTCTAAATTTCCTAAATATTATTGTTGTTGTTGTTGTTAGGTGCCATCGAGTCGGTATCCGACTCATAGCGACCCTCTGTACAACAGGGGAAACACTATTGTCAGTGCTTCTCTGCTGTTCATAGGGTTTTCAATGGCAGATTGATTTTTGGGAGGGGGTTGCCAGGTCCTTCTCCCAAAAATATTATAGGATTTTAAATATATATTTATATAATATTTCCCATGTAGTACAAAAGATTCCTTGTTTTGTATTTCTTAAGGTTTTAAATTTGACAACATTTATAATGCGTTTTGAATTCCACACACAATATATATATACATACATATATATGCATATATATATATATATATGGAGAGAGAGAGAGAGAGAGAGAGAGAGAGAGAGAGGGAGGGAGGGAGGGAGGAGAGACAGTTGTCTATTATGCAAATAGAGATACTTTGTTAGTGGAAAATGTAGTGCTTCTTATTATTTCTTATTATGGTAGTTTTTTTATTGATTGAGAGTTTGATCAGTTTTCCAGTTCATGAGCCAGGAGTGAATGATCTCAAGAACCCTGTCTAAAATGTTGTATATAAATGATGTGTGTGCGCTTCTCTGCTATTTGTTTCTTTATTTTCATTGCTTCCTGCAGAGCCCAGTATTTCCTCAGATAGTTCACTGACTAGCTCTGACTCTGTTAACTTCGTTGATGATGGCAGATCTGTGCAAGGTATTTAAGTTATTTCTTATTTTTGTCATCCTTATTATCCCCCCTTTGTTTTTGATCTCTCAAATTTGTTTGGAAGAGTTTGATAGGAATTGTCTTTGACAGGGTTACCCGAAATGATAGAACCCACCTGGTGGTTTAAATTCCTTTTCCATTCTGAACCTGTGCTTTCAAGTGTGAGAAGCAAAGATCTGTCTGCAAGTGGGTGAGTTTTAGCCTTTTCTTTTTTTTTATTGGAAATTTTTAATGTACAACTTAATATGATTCATTCTGACATGCATTTCATTGTGATGTTTCCATATATGCATTTTGTTGTACATTACACAAATGAGTTCCCCCTTACCCTCTTGTGCACTGCCTCCCCCCATCCCATACCCAACCAAAGACTTCTCCATTTGCTTGTCTTTTTATGCTAATAGTTTTCTATATATCCTTGGGTTCCAATTATGTTTAAGATCCAAACTTTTTCTGTAGTGAACTATCTTTTTACATTGTCAGTACTATTAAGTGAATTTTCTAGCCCATCTATATTATTACCATTCTTTGGTATTATTGGTGTTATTATAATTATTTCCAGGACTATTAAAGTTGGACTATTCACCCTGAGGGCTGGGATTTAGCTCAGTTGGTAGAGCGCTGCGCTGCAGTCTCTGAGGTCCCAAGTTCAATTCCCAGCACCGCAAAAATGGGAGAAGGACCTGGCAATCCACTACCAAGGCAATCCCGAAATAGTCAGCCATTGAAAACCCTATGAGGGTCGCTATGAGTCCGATACCGACTCGACGGCACCTAACAACAACAACAACATTCACCCTGAGGTCGCCCCCTCCCCCATTCCTCACTCCTCCTTGTTCCTCCTCTCCCCCATCTCCTCTCCCAGGATTTCCTCCTTTTGCTAGATCTCTCCCTCCTTCTTTTGCATTCCCCAAATTGTCCCTTCTCCACTAGGTCGACTTTAGCTTTTTTTTAAATTTACTTTTTATTATGTTCTGACCTCCACATAGGATTTTTTCCTTCGTATAATTTTGATTCAGTTCCCACATATGAGTGAGAACATGTGGTATTTCTCTTTCTGAGCTTGTGTTCATTCACTTAAAATAATTTGCTCCAATTTCATCTATTTTGCTGCAAATGGCATTCTTTCTTTCTTTTTTTGATTGCTGAGTAGTATTCTATTATGTATATGTACTGTAGTTTTGTTTTTTTTATCCATTCTTCTGTTGATGGGTACTTTGGTTGATTGCATATCCTTGCTATTGTGAAAAGTGCTGCATTGAGCATGGAGATGCAGGTGTCTCTGTGGTATGATGACACCTCTCCCTTTGGGTAAATTCCCAATAGTGTTATAGCTGGGTCATGTGGTAGATCTATTTTTAGTTTTTTAAGATACCTCCCTATTGATTTCCAAAGTGGTTGGACTAATTTACAGCTCTACCCACCTGCATCTCTCAATATGCACGAGAGTTAATTCAAAATGGATAAAAGACCTCAACGTAAAACCAGAAATTTTAAAACTAATAGAAGATTATTGTTGTTGTTAGGTGCCTTCGAGTTGGTATCCGACTCATAGCGACTCTCTGTACAACAGGGGAAACACTATTGTCAGTGCTTCTCTGCTGTTCATAGGGTTTTCAATGGCAAACTGATTTTTGGGAGGGGGTTGCCAGGTCCTTCTCCCAAGCCTTCAGCTTCTGGTGTTCCCAGGCGGTCTCCCATCCAGGTCCTAACCAGGTCCGACCCTGCTTAGCTTCCGAGATCTGACGGGATCGGATGCCACAGGGCTACGGCTGCAGGCAATAGAAGATAGGATAGGTAATATGCTCCAACATATAGGCATAGCAAAGTATTTCCTTAATAGGACTCCAATTGCTCAAGAAATTGCAACAAGAATAGATAAATGGGATTACATGAAATTAAAAATGACTGTACAGCAAAGGAAACAAAAGAGTCAATGAAATCCCCACTGGATGGGAAAAATTATTTGCATCCTATACATTGGACAAAGGTCTAATTGCCAGAACTTATAAAGAACTTAAGAAAAAAATACCCAAGAAAACAAATAACCCAATACACAAATGGGCAAAGGAATTGAATAGACAGTTCTCAAATGCAGAGGCTCATAAAGCCATGAAACACATGAAAAAATGCTCAATATCCCTAGCCATTAGGGAAATGCAAATCAAAACAACTCTGAGATTCTACCTTACACCAGTTTTAGCCTTTTCTGATGAGGGCATTTCTTATTTCCTGAAGGAAAAACAGCAGTTTCTGTCAAGTAACCGTTCAGGGTAACATGGACTTCTCTGTTGAGGGTGGTGAGGCTGTGATGTAAGCCCAGCTGGGGCAGGGAAGGAGCAGATAGCTGCCCCGCAAGCAGTCCTAACTAACCTTCAGTAATATCAAGAGCGCCTCCAGGCCAGTCACTGGAGAAGGATTAAAAATGCAGTCAGATGTCAGTGTGTGTCCTTGTGTAGAGGCGTGGTCTGAGAAAGACAGACAAGGTTCTACCTCAGTTTTTCAGTAGGGGGGAAAGAGCAGCCTTGTTATAGCTGCTGTCCTGGGCAGCCTTGTTTGATCCCCTGCTGATTTTGATCACCTCCTGGGGTGCTGGTCACCAGACAGAGCTGGGAGGTTGCATGCCGTTTTCCCCATACTCCTGGAACTCTAACCCTGAGCAGCGCATGCTATTCTCATTTTCAAAAGAAAGTGCTTGCTTTGTGTTTTAGAAATGTTAATAATTCACTCCTAAATGGAATAAAAAGAATCATAATATGGTTCATAGATTCTGAGGTTAAAACATAATGGTTTTGATAAATTTTCCAAATAAGATAAATTTGACATAGAATCAATATCTTCAATAATTTTTAAAAATCAGTGTAAGGCTAATTGTTGAAAAGACTATTTTTATGTCTTAAAGTCAAGTTTATTGATTTAAATTATCTGGATAATTTTTATTTCTCCACTTCAACTATAGAGACAACCTAAATTACAGGTGAGCATTTTACAGCTAATCATCTTTTTGTTGCCATTCAGTGAGCATCGTGGTAATAGCTAACTCTTTCCTACAGTACTCAGAGTTGATTCGGGTGATCAAGATCTCCCTCTACCTTCTGTGGCATAAAGAGGTGGCCCTACCTTCAACACGCTGGCTACCAGGGGACTCTTCTCGATGTACGAAGACAACCTACTGGGGATTTCATTACAAGATGAGATTGTAGTACCACCAATATAGCAAAAGTTTAGGCATTTTTCTAAAGACTAAGATGATCACAGCAAGGAGCATCTGCTACACAGAGAATATTTGAAAAATATGCTTTTAGAGGCATGTGTCTTTTAAAGTAATCTTCAAATCTAGTAATTTATATGAAGTGGCCCTTTCATTATCTGTATTATTTTTATTTGGAAAGATAAATTACCTTCTTCCTATGTCTGTTGAATGATTTATAATGCCTTAAAAGTGAAGCATTCATATTTCATGTAAGTTTAAAGTGTACTAGATTCCAAAGTGAGGTAAAGAGTTGCAAAAATTGCATTTTTAATCATAAAAGTTGAAAAAAGAAAGCAAATCCTTAACTCTGTTCACTGCTTGATGCAGCACCATGCATATTACCAGTACTACCAGTTGGTTGTTATGTAGAGTTCAGAAATTATGATTTATTGAAATAATATTTAACAACAGGAAAAATTCTGATACAATGTTAATTAAAAAAATAAGATAATATGAAATAGATGGTGTGATTTTAATTATATTAGAAAACTACAAATGGTTTCATACAGTACTCAGTTACAAATTGACAAGAACACATTGGAAAGAACTACACCAAAATAGTAGCAGTGGCTATCTCTGGAGAAAGGACTTTGAATAATTTAAGTGCACTTCTTGATATACTTTTCTATATCATCAAACTTTCTGATATAACAAGTTTTATGTACAAATAGAAAATAATAAATAAAAATAAAAAGAAATACTGGAATAAATCTTATGATTGTGTATATTCTCTATATTAAGTATAATATTCCCTACTTTCTTCAAATTGGGTTGTTGTTGTTAGGTGCCTTTGATTCGGTATCCGACTCATAGTGACCCTCATAGGGTGTTCAATGGCTTACTGTTTTGGGATTGCCTTGGGAGTGGATTTCCAGGCCCTTCTCTCATTTTTGCTGTGCTGGGAATTGAACTCGGGACCTCAGAGACTGCAGCGTAGCACTCTACCAACTGAGCTAAATCCCAGCCCTCAAATTGGGTAGGTAATAGTTAATGAGTTTCATTTACAAAGTTTCTGTATCCTGCTTGCAAGTATTTTCAATGTAAGGTAGGAGACTTAGCTGTTAGGAATACTGAACTCACTTAGAGGTCATGTGGCAAAGTTGCATTAAATATCCAACAGAACACACATGATTGTTGGTAGAACCATGCATTACACAGATACACAAAATATCAGGACACAGTATCAGATGGACCATTTATATGGATACCATCCTTTACTCTGTCCAACTGGGAAATGTTCTCCAGTTTTTGTGTTTCTCTGTCATTTAATTGTCAATGAAGGGATGGAAATACTACTTTGGCCTATGTCATTGTTTATATATTATAGCTTTCCTGGTGATTGCATGCATCTGTCCTTTTTATATATATTTATAGAGTGGATTAAACATTTGGAGGGAATATTTAATTTAGTTTTAGTCTAAAATTAAATCACAATGATTAAAGACTGATTCTTTTTATGTGAGAGGAGAAATATATTGAAAAATGGTAAGTTATGGGAGGTTCTATTTTTACTTTAATATCATTGGCAAATTCCTGGGTTTTTAACCAGTTGGTATATGTGTGAACAGATTGCTTGCTTAAGTTAGTTGATGTATTTCTCAAAATAAGTCAACAATTTGATATTTACTTTGTTTACTCAGAAACACATCATTTGTTGAATTTTTTTTGGCCAATATATTTGTAGTATTTAGAACATGTCAAAAATTATAGCCTTTATATTAGTTTAGACTAGCATTGTAATTTATGAAAGCTGTTAGTTGAGTTGTATATAAGACTTCAAATTGAATGTACCATGAGCATATATAACTATTTAATTTTAGAGTGTTTATATATATATACACAGAAGCACACACATAAACACATACATATGTGTGGATGAGGATAGATAGATAGTTAGACAGATAGATACATAGCCTGCAAAAATATAACTAATTTTTCTGGAAAGTAATATTGAACTTATAAAATGATTAAAAATTAAAACAGATTCTTGTGTGCTACCTCAGAATTCTACAGACATAGGATCAGACATGAGAGAAAAAAAATCTGCTGAGTAATTCTAAGTAATTTTTTCCATTGAATTAGAATATGTATTGGTGTTGTCTTTAAATTAAATTATGTCATAGATTTCTGTCAGTCTAACTGAATCAGTTTAGTTAAGATATCTCCTGAATGGCTTTTGTCTGTTCTGTAAGACAATCGATGTTGTTTTTGTTAGGTGTAGTCGGGTTAAGTCTGTCTTATAGCAACCCTCATATGGTTTTCAATGGCTGATTATAGTGAAGTCTAACTATGCTAGAGAGCTGCTATAACCTGGAGATGCTCTTTGATCATTCTAATCTCATATCATACCTGATTTGGCTTGGGTGTCTATATTTAATCAACAAGGATTTAACTGTTTCTACTCAGGTACTGCCTGCAGCCATACCACTGTGGCATCCTATCCCATCAGATCTTGGAAACTAAGCAGGGTCAAACCTGGTTAGTACTTGGATGGGAAACCACCTGGGAACACATGCTACTGAAGGCTTGGAAGAAGGACCTGGCAATCCACTCTCAAAAATCAATCTGCCATTGAAAACCCTATGAATAGCAGAGAAGCACTGATAATAGTGTTTTGCCTGTTGTATGTAGGGTCGCTATGAGTTGGACACTGACTTGATGACACCTAATAACAATAACAGCTCATGTACTATAAAATTATATGTTGACATTCCACTATCATTTTTTAATATATGGATTTGATAGAAGGCTGTGATTCATTGACCTCATATCCTTTACAGACTAAACAAACAACAGTTAACAAATCAATTCTCACTAGAGTCAAAATTCTCTAGGTGGAATTTAGGTCTATTTGATGTTTTATACAGTATATTGAGTTTAGGGATATAGGAAACAAAACTGAAGAATTCCATTTTACTATTGAAGAGTGACCATAGCCAAAATTGTTTTAAGGAGTGAAAATGATTAGTTAGGTTGAATAGACTAGAACTAATGTCTAACTCAGATATTCAAGAAATATAAGAGCTGGGGAGTAGCTCAGTGGTAGAGTGCTTTCCCAGCATGTGGAAGGCCCTGGATTTGATCCTCAGTACCACAGAAACAAACCACCAGTCAAACAAACAAATGTAGAATCATAGTTCATGTAAGCTGCCTATGAAACTCTCCAACCTAACATGGCTGAAGCTAAAGCTCATGATCTGAATACCTCACTGTGTCTGCTTGCAGTATCTTCTCTCAGAGAACAGTAATACCATTTTGTCAGCTCAAGCAAGTGGCAAATTATCTTTGATATCCTTCATGTCCAATCCAATATGAAGTCATCCCAATTTTTATTTCCTTAGTGTTTTTGGTGGTTATCTACTTATTGCCTTTCCCAACAACAATGCTGGAATCCAAACTTCCATCATTTCTGCCCTGGAGTACTTACATGATCACCTGAGAGGCCCTCCTATGCCATTTTTACCTCTCTCCAGACAAATGTTCTTTACAGAATATCTATAGTCTTCTCTATAGAACATAAATCTGATAATACTTCCGTATGAATGTTCTCTCTTTATCTCTCTCAGTCTCTCTCTCTCTCTCTCTCTCTCTCTCTCTCTCTCTCTCACACACACACACACACACACACACACACACAGATTCAGTAACTCCCAGTACACTCAGGTAAAACCACAATATCTACAAATCCCTGCATAGTCAAGCCCTTCTGGTATCCAATATCTGTTACTACATCCTGCCCCACCCTACTTCCTGTGTTTGAGCTACATTAGCTTTCTTTTAGTTTCTCTTCTGCATCACCTTCCCTGTGGCCACAGGGCCTTTGTGTAAACTGTTCCCTCAGGTAAGAAGCTCTTCACTTAATGAATGTCCACTTATCTTCTAAATTTTAGTTCAAAAGTCGCTGAATTAGTTAAGTGGTACACTGCTATGTCAGAGAAACCAACCAAAGCAAACTTATGGAGGAAGAGATATTTATTGGAGGTTTACAGTTAGAGAATAAGTCCATAATGGTGGTCAGACAGGCATAGCAGGGGCATTGGCAGGGCCTATGTGAGATGACCTCATGGCATGGAGGGGCAGGAGGTAGGGAGCAACCAGAGCTGTGAGTACAGATGAAAACCTCCAAGGGCTCACCCCCAGTGATTCACTTCCACAAAGCTAGATTCTGCCTCCCACAGTTTCCATAGTCTCCACAAATAGTACCACCAACTGGGGATGAAATGTTAAAGCACGTGATATTTGGGGAACATTTTATATGCAAACAATGACCCTTTACCCCTACCCTCTAACGGCCCATGGGCATCTCAAAATGCAAAGTGCATTTAATCTAACTTCAAGAGCTCCCAAAGACTTAGCTTCATCTGTGTTCAAATGTCCAAGTCCAAAGTCTCCACTGAGATTGGAGGCAAATTTAGCTGTGGGTTACTGCAAAACAAAACATAGGTTACATACTTCCAACGTACAACGGCACAGATAAGCATTCCCATTCCAAAATGGAGACATAGGGGGAGGATGGAGGCATGGAAAGGAAAGATTGTTCTGAAGCAAGACCAGTATTCCATTGGACAAACAAATTCTGTGACTCTATGTCTGGTATTGGCACACACGTCATCATCTGGTGTCTGGGCTCCAACAAGCTTGGACTACTCCATCCCCATGGCCCTCTTATTTGCAGCACACATGACACTCCTGGGCTGGTCCACATGTTGCAAGGAGCTTCCCTCAGCAGATGTTTCATGGTACTAGCATCTTCAAAATCCTGTGGTCTCCATTGCTGCTTATGCTCCCTCCTCAAAGCTTCATGCTTTAGCCCTTCAAGAGCTCTCCACAGGGCATCTGATCCTGCTACCCATTGCCTGGCCCTAGATGCTATTTTCTAGAACCTTGGTGTCAGCCTCTACAACTCCTTAAATCTTGCATTCTTCATGTCTGTAAAACCCAGCACCATGTGGACAATGGCAAGATTTGCTGCTAGCTTGAGAGGTAGCTTCACCATTTGGAACCACAGCTGCACCAGTGGCCCGGGTGACTAGGCTGAGAAACCATTTCCCTGGGTGCTCCTCTTGCAACAGGGCATCCTGGAGGCATTCACTTTTCAGCCATTTCTTTTTCAAAGGAAGTTCTTTCAAATGCATTTTTAGTTCCACACTCTGGTGTCTTAGATGGGAGCGACCTGGACAACTCTTTCTGTGAGCCAAGTGTATTTCTCCTATTGTTCCTTTTGAGTGCACTTATCTCTTCAATAATTATTCAGGCTCTGTCCACAGCCAACCTTGACAAACAATGGCTTTTTTCTTCTTTAAACTGTATACTTTTTAGATCTTTCTGTTCTTTTTCTTTATTTTTTAATTATAAATCTGACTGAAAGCAGCAAGCAACAACTGTGCCACACCTCCTATATATTGCCTCCCTCATGATATTTCCTCTGCCAATTCATTGATGTAAGTAGTTCATTACTTTTTAATTCGGCTTCACTCAAATCTTTAAAACATGGATAAAGTGTCAATGAGCTTGTCCAAGAATGTGATAGGGATGGCTTCTATACCAACGGCTACTAACAAAGTCCTCATTTTCTTCTGAAACCCTGTGAGGCCCATGTGCATTTCTATCAGTGGAAGCATTCTGATCTTCCTTACTCTCACCAGAATGTCCCCTCGAGCTCTTCTTGCAGCACTTTGGTGCTTTTCTCACCCACATCTCTAAACTCTTCCAAACTCCTCCTATAAATAAGTTCTAATGGAGTGAGAACCACATGGTTGGGTTTCTGCACAGCAACTGCCCCTCTTCAAGTACCAATCTTTTGATTTAGTCAAATGATACATCAGTGCAACAGAGAAACTGACTGAAACAAACTTATGAGGGGAAAGGATGTATTAGGAGCTCACAGAGGATTTCCATCCATAGAGACTAGGCAGGCATACCATGTGATGGCAGGTAGCAGGGCCCATGGCAGATGACCTCATATGTTGGTGATCAGGAGCAGAGACGAAAAGTGACTATCACTGCAGGTGCAGGGTAAAAATCTCCAAATGCCCATCCCTAGTGACTCACTTCTGCCAAGCTGGATCCAGTCCCTCAAAGTTCCATCACTTTCCAGGGCAGTGCTACCAGCTGGGACCCAATGTTCAAACACATGACCTTCGGGGGACATTTAAGATTCAAACCATTACACTTGGTATGCTCAAATTATCTGGAGTCAGTGACTACAAATGACTTTAAGTCTATGAAGTGGAGAGGAGACCTGGAGTCCTGGACCATATAATAGAATTCACAATGAGGTGCCAGTGCGGTTTAATGTCCAAATGGTCACATGAAAACATAAATATCTTCATTTAGCTTTATCTCGGGATAAATTCCTCTTTGTGCTTTGCCTTGCGATTTATAGTAATTCTTCTTGCTTTCAAACTAAATATTTGAATTTTTTAAAGGTGATATTCCTCAAACCCACACTACATGGATAACAGTAAAAGCTACCTTACCTAGTGTAACCTATTTCCCACCATTCTTCAGGCCCAGGGTAACCATTATCCTATTCCTCATATTTGGTCCATAAGTTTTGAACCTTCTTGTAAAACTTGTGTCTTCCAGACTTCCATAATTCCACACTAAAATAATGATCCTGTGTGGTTTTCAGTCCATCCAAACTCCATAACTACCTGCAGTACTTCTGACTCTTCCAGATCCGACAGCCAGTGATTTCTGTTCCTCTGGTAGGCAAGTCCCAAATTGTCTCTGAAGCAGTTCCAGAAGTCATACCTTTGCCCCTCAGCTCTCCTTTAAGATAAAGGAGGCAACAACTTCTGAGGGAGGAAAATATGAAGGGTGATGAGGAAGTTATAGAATCAGTGGGGGCAGACTTTTTCAAGCATATTTTTCAGCCACATTTTCAAGTAATGGAAAAATCCTTAAATATCTTGTAAATGTCTAAAAAGTTAAAAGAGAAATCAGCAACAAGGTAATTTGTAAATAACCACAAAGCTAAAAGGTAAACCAATGACAATAAAATACAGTGAACTATTTCCTCCTATTTGAAAACATACATCCTGGGTTTTCGGCCACACAAAGCAACTTTTAATTGACTGCAATGTTAAGCTAATTATAATAAAATTCAGTTAGCTATTTCTTACTGTTGTAGTTAGGTTCTGTCAAGTCAGGTCTGACTCAGTGACCCTAAGTAAGTACAGTAGAATAAAATACTACCCAACACTGTGCTTTGTACATGATCTTTTTATGTTTGAGCCCATTGTGGCAGTCACTGTGTTTCTTCTCGTTTTGAGTCATGCCACATCAGCAAATGGAGGTCCCTGGGGCTTTACTCCATTCCTATCACTAAAGTTAATGCTACTTTGAGGAGGCACTTCTTCCTCAGTTGTTTCTTGCCTCAGTTCTTCCAGCCTGGGTGGCTCATTTTTCTACACTATATTTAACAATGCTTCTATGCTATTCATAGGGTTTTCAATGGCTAATTGTTTCAAGAGTGGGTTGCTGAGTCCTTCTCCCTAGTCTAGTTTCTAACTTTTATTTGCATGAGGAAGCATCCTAATCTTAGCTCCTTCACCTGAGGACTGAGGTACTGTTCCACTTCTCTAGCAACATAAGGATGATGTCTAATTCAGTATCTTATGTCAGC
Organism: Pedetes capensis; assembly: GCA_007922755.1. Taxonomy (NCBI): domain Eukaryota; kingdom Metazoa; phylum Chordata; class Mammalia; order Rodentia; family Pedetidae; genus Pedetes; species Pedetes capensis. The sequence continues at coordinate 677 of VMDO01021587.1, read as the reverse complement.
ATCTCCAGAGAGCTTGGTGTTATCCAATGCATGTATGCTGAATTAATATATGTGTGTATCAGGGCCAAAGTTAGTTCAAAACTATGACCAGGTAAAGGAAGCTAAATTTCCAGATTCTTCTGTGTCAATGCTGTGTGTGCATGTTGGATGGGTAAACTCTTACTTATGAAATAGGTGTTGGTCACTTCTGTGTTTAGAGGATAAGATAAAGAAAGGATCTCTTATATGAGGTGTGTGGGGCTGCCCCAACAAACTTGAAGCCAGGTGCAGTGGTGCATGCCTGTAATTCCAGTGACATGGGAGGTGGAGGAAAGAGGATCCTAATTTCGAGGTCAGAGGCAGCCTTTGTAACTGAGCAAGACCTTGTCTCTAAATAAAAAAATAAATAAATAAGTGAAAAATGGGCTGGGGCTTGCAGCTCAGTGGTTGAGCAAAACAACAGCAACAACAACAATAACAAAAACCAACACAAACTTGGTACTTTGAAACAGCACAAATTTGTTTTATGGCAGTTCTAAGTGATACAGAACACACAAGAACTTCCATCAAGTAGTATTAGAAACAAAACATGAGATTAGCAGGAGAAGACACTCTAGCAAAAGCGCCAATGGAAGCTTTTTCTCAAGAAGAAGGCGTGTGTGTGTGTGTGTGTGTGTGTGTGTGTGTGTTTGTGTGTG